>ML428094.1:0-30247 GCA_005239525.1 Nicotiana knightiana
AATATTATTTCAACCTAATTCCAAAAGAGTTGCTCCCTCCATTTCAATTTATGTGCGACTTGAATTTAACGGGAAAAAAAAGAGGATTTTAAATATTATGGTCTAAAATAAATTGTAAATATTTGTGTAGTTGTAAACTATTTTATAAGAGTAAAGTAAGAATTTTAAAATTAAATTATTTTGAAAGGAGAAAATATGATATTCTTTTGGGGATTAACTAAGAAAAGGAATACTATAACACATGAATTGGGGCGAAGAAATACTAGTTAATCTCATTTTATTTCAATTTATATTGTCGAACATAGAGTAAGAAAGTATTGAAGAGAAGATAACAAAGACAAGGGAGGGAAAGTTAAGTGACACCTAGGGTTGTGCATGGATCGGATCGGATTTAGCATATTTCAGATCGGATTTTCGGATTTTGGATTCTAGAAAATGCAATCTGAATCCGATCCGAATGAATATCCGATCGGATTGAATTTTAAAGTTTGGATCGGATCGGATTTTCGGATTTCAGATCAGGTTATTATGCCTCAAAGTTGCAAACTCATATGTATATTTTCTTTGTAAAAGAGGCAACACAATAAGAAAAATTCATATTTCTACAATTATGAGAGTACTATGGTGTCAGTATAGCTAAATCCATCAATTGTAAAGGTAATAACTTGGAGAAAATTGTAAAGGAAGTACTAATTATCCGAAACTAAAGTTTAGTATTTATACATGCTCTAATAATTTCGAATTTCATAATTGGATTGGATCGGATCGTATTCAAATATATACCAATCCGAATCCGATCCGAAATCCAAAATTTTAATAAACACAATTTGAAATTCGATCCAATCTGAAATTGAACGGATCAGTTTGGATTTCGAATATCCAATCCAAATGAACAGCCCTAGTGACACCCGGTGGAAATGCCAAAAACATAACACGTCGTCAATTCTTTTCCTCCAAGGTTTCCAATATAGAGCACCTAAAGTACTTTCTTTATTCTATTTTAGCTATCATTTTAGTTCTTTCTATGCCATTAAAAAAATAATAAATATAAAATATATTTTATTCTAATGAGATACTTTTTGAAAACTGAGCAATATTAAAAAGAACTACTAGTTTTTTGATAATAAGGATATAGGTTAATAACAATTAAAAAAATTAGTTTTAAATTCTTAAGTGACAAGTATTTTGACACATTTTTGATAGTTTCTCCAATTTGTCGTTACTCCTACTCCCCCTACAGTTAACGGTGTTAGTTTGTCAACCTTTTTATCCGTTTTTAACTTTTCGAGTGAGAACTTTTTCTGTGTCAGGTGAGTGGAGCGGAAATCTTCACAGTGTGTCCAATCTATGAAATTGTTTGTTTGTATAATATATAGTCAGGTGTAATGGAATGTGTGACGCATTGAGGAAGAGGCAAACGAAAAATGGAATTTTGTATGTTTAATATTTATTTATTAATGTTTAAAAAGTGACATTTTAAAAGAGCCCAAGCACTTTTTTAAAATCATTTTCGCGCAACCCACCTCTATGTAAACCACACTATGTTATATGAAGAACTCACATTTCAGTATTGCAATACATATATAATCTTTCTTTATTGATCTCCCAGAAGGACAAGGAAGTGGTAATCCGGATAGCTTTAGAGAAGGAAATGAAGTTGTTCACCTACTTGCCCAGGAAGGAGCCAAACAACCAAAACATCGTGGTTTAGTCTGATATGTCGTAGCCCCTACCTTTGTCGAGTCCAGGATGCTGGAGGACAAGGAGGTTTTTTTTCCATTAATAAATTTGTTTGTGAGAACAATTGTAGGAAACTTGCTACTCTTGATAATCTTAATGCCCTACATGGGCTTTCTAACCTTTGTAATGATCCAACGGATCTTGTATTGGATGTTACGTAGTTTATCTGAATAAATTATTCTTGTTTCTCAAAAAAAAGTTCTTCCTTTATAATTCATATTTTTTTTAAAATATCCCAAAAATGATGGATGAAAGACGGATTAGGATTGTCTTATATTGGGGCAGTGACATTGTGCTCGAGAATAACTCGATGAACTATTCTAGTTCTCCTGCTACTAGTGTTAAGCTGGCACTTTCAATTGAGTACCACACACTGATCACTATATTTTATAAAAGAATGGGTGTTAATAGGTATTCAATGAGTTTTAAGGTAATTGGATGATTTTCATATTCAGTTACTCCATAAGGTGTCGCTTGTTATGCCGAGTTTAATATTCATGATACTGAAACGTTACAAGATTTTTTAAGTATTTTGAACGAACATATAAATTTAATTGCGATAAGGATGCTTAAGATGAACTAAACTCAGAAAATGTGAGTTGGAATGAAGTTCCACCTACTCCGACTAATAGTCTGTTTGGCCAAGCTTCTAAAATTAGCTTATTTTGAGAAGTGCTTTTCTCAAAAGTACTTTTTTAAAAAGTGTTCTTGGTGAGAAGCAGTTTGTGTTTGGCTAATTAATTTGAAAATCACTTTTGAACAGTAATTAATGTTTGGCCAAGCTTTTGAAAACTGCTTCTAAGTGTATTTTTCTCAAAAGTGCTTCTCGAAAAAGTGCTTTTGGAAAGAAGCTAATTTTTTCTCCTTCTCAAAAACTGCTTCCGCTTCTCCTCAAAAGCACTTTTTTCCTTCCAAAAGCTTAGCCAAACATCTCAATTTTTGGCCAAAAGTGCTTTTGGCCAAAAAAAATACTTTTGGCCCTAAAAAAAGCTTGGCCAAACAGGCTAGCAAAAGGAACGTTAGTACACATGGAATAGTACTTATATGTAAGACTAAACACCCTCTCAATAGAACGAGTAACAATTCAATGAGAAAGAACACGCAATCAATGAGAGCCTTAGACAATATAACAATGTCAAGTTAAGACAAAGATAAATTTCAAGTAAATAACAATGTTTTAGGTTAGGAGATCTTTAATACCGATTACACCACCATATTTTTAGCCCAGAGTCAGATCACGTCCCGACCGACTAAGCCGTCTCACCCAAAGACATCCAATCACAACGTCAGCATGTGCCTGGCATGTCGTCCGATCGGCTAAGGCGTTTAACCATAATGTTGTGTGGGTCAACGTCACTTTCTGCTAGCAATCGTCTTATCCCAATTAAGGGTAATCATCTTAACACATCAATCTCATCCAATTTAAGGGAAATAATCTCATCACATCAATGTGGGAATTTTACTCCTCAACCTCTCCTACACCGCACATGTAGCTTCGGGGTTAGGATATCTCAAACTACCCTCCTCGGTGACTAAAAGATACTTCCAAAACATTTATCATACAAAGAATTTTTATCTCATTTCATAATCTTCACATGACTTTTTATTTCATTGGCACTAGTGGACATAAGTATAACTTCGTTCTTGGCACGTCGGCCGTATTTCACATTTCATTCTCATCCCTCTCACTTTCAAGTATCTTCATGGATTATCAACAATAAGGCATTTCTAATCAAAACTTTAAGTATACATATGAGCAAACAAGAGTCATAAGCACATTGAGTTTTGTTCCACAATTTTGCATAATAACTTACAATTGAAACATGATTGAAGTCATATTATTTTGACACACTGATCATGTTTGAATACATTCCTGAAGGAGAACATAATATGGTAAGAGCATTTGACACTCATTTTTAGTATATATCTTTCGACACAAGTTTATTCGGAATAGTCAAATTTATAAGGAATAACTCGGAGCATGAGGAATAAAAGCTTGGCCCCTCATACTTGAAACTTACGAGAACATCGTGGGATTCGATTCTAAGAGAGAAGTTGAGCCAACATACCTTGCTTGAGCTTTACTTAGGTTATTACAACGTCCAAATACTCCTAGCAATTTCAATCTATAGGAAGATGATAAAATCGAATCAAAATTAGAAGGATTCTCATAATATAAGTCTCTTGGGAATTTCGTCAAACACCTATCATGCAAAATCGAACACAAGGCTTCTACAATGGTAATCCCTTCCTCACTCAATAATTTCAACAAGAATCTACCCGGAATAGTTCAACAACTCCACATAGGCAAGGGTCATGGACCCCTGCAAACAAGTACCACTTTGGAATTTTGACCATCACTTTGTCTCCTACTTGGTATTAAACAAAGCGACGATTTTGATCAACATGCCTCTTCATCCGCTTTTGGGCTTTGACCAGATAGCTCCACACTATCTCCAAATTTTGCTTCCATTCTTTTAAGAAGCTAGCAGCTCGAGGAGATTTTGACATGTTTGGTGCATTCACAGTGTGTGGAAGTAGCGGTTGTTGCCCGATAATAATTCCAAAAGCGCTTTTGTTTGTACTAGAGCTCTTTTGTGAATTGAAACACAATTGAGCAGCATCCAGAAGCTTCACCCAATTCTTCTGCGATCCAGTAACAAAGTGGCGGATATATTCCTCCAACATACCATTGAACCACTTCGTCTGGCCATCAGATTGAGGATGAAAACTTGAGCTATGACTCAATTTTGACCCGAGGCACTTAAATAGTTGGGTCCAAAAGTTGCTAGTGAAGCGTGAATCGCTGTCACTAATGATGTCTTTGGGCAAGCCCCAATATTTGTCGACATGAGAGAAGAAGAGTCGAGTTATATCTTCTGCTGATATATATTGTGGTGCTACAATAAAGGTGGTATACTTGGAAAACTGATCCACCACAACCAAGATAGTTGTGAGATCTCCGACTTTGGGCAATCCGGTGATGAAATCCAGAGACGCGCTTTCCCAAGATCTTTTTGGGACAGCTAGTGGTTCCAAGAGTCCCGCTTGTGTCAAGCGGTCAGACTTCCCCTTCTGGCATACTAGACAAGTCCTCACATACTGAGCGACATCATCGGCCATTTAAGGCCAATAATATGCACGACGAAGTAATGTCATGGTGCGTTCTTCACCGGGATGGCCGGCCCAACGAGTGTCGTGACATCCCGCTAGAAGAGTACTTCTCAGATATCCTCTTTTAGGAACATAAAGTCGGTTCCCTTTTACCTTCAGGAAAGCATCCTCCATGTAAAACTGGCGAGTTTTTCCCTGACATACTAGATCAACCAAATACTATGCAACAGGATCCTTGATGAGTAGATCATGTATCTGGTCTTTTATGGTGGTAGATACTTCTCTCTCCCTTAGGGTGGCGAGTAGGCACACTGATTCTAGGTTAGCTCTCCGACTGAGCGCATCAACAACATGATTAGTCTTCCCACTTCTGTACTCCAGGTTGAAGTGAAATTCTGCTAGGAGTTCCTACCATCGGGCCTGTCGTCCATTCAACTTTGGCTGGGTCATGAAATGACTAACAAATGTGTTGTCTATCTTGACCACGAACGGGGATCCCAGCAGATAATGCCTCCAAAGGCGTAAGCAATGAACGACAGCCAATAATTTTTTTCTCGTGGGCGGCATAGCTCCGCTCTGCATCCTTCAGCTTCTATCTCTCGTATGCTACGGGATGCCCATCTTGTAGTAAGACTCTGCCAAGAGCATAGTCAGAAGCATCTGTTTGTACCTCGGATGACTTGGCCAAATCTAGGAGGGCCAAGACGGGGCTACTAAACATAGCCGCTTTTAATGCGTTGAAGACTTCTGCTCGCCTGGGTCCCCAATCCCAAGGCATGACCTTCTTGAGGAGTTATGTCAATGGCACCGCGATAAGGGAGTAATTCTTCACAAATCTCCGATAGAAATTGCGTAGGCTAAGGAACGCCCTCAAGGCGTGGATATCCTTGGGCGGCGGCCAATCTGTGATAGCTTGGATCTTTTGCTGATCCATCTTGATCCGCCTTTCCTCAATGACATGTCTGAGGAAGTCAATCTGTTTTTTAGCAAAGGATCACTTGGATAGCTTTACGTATAATTCATGTTCCCGCAACCGGGTTAGGACCTTCCGCAAGTGCTCTAGGTGTTCTTTCAGGGTTTGGGTGTAAACCACAATGTCATCCAAATAGACCACCACGAATTCGTCAATGTACTCTCGGAAGACCTGGTTCATCAGGGTGCAAAATGTGGCTGGAGCATTAGTCAAGCCGAACGGCATAACCAAGAAGTCGAACGACCCATATCTTGTCACACAAGTCGTCTTGTGTTCATCACCCTCCGCAATTCGAACTTGCCAATACCCTATCTTCAGGTCAATTTTTGTGAACATCGTCGCACCCCCCAATATATCGAACAAGTCTGCCATGAGTGGAATAGGATACTTGTTCTTCACAGTTATTTTGTTTAGAGCCCGATAATCAACACAGAGTCGTAGACTACCGTCATGTTTCTTTTGGAACAACACAGGGGACCCATATGGGGACTTGGAGGGTAAAATGGTCCTTGTGTCTAGCATCTCCGTCAACTGTCTCCGAAGCTCGGTGAGCTCGGGTTGTGACATTCTATAAGGTGCTCGGGCAGGTGGCTTCGCACCCGGCACCAACTCAATCTCATGGTCCACATTGTGCCTAGGCGGGAGTCGCTTTGGCATCTCCTGTGGCATGACGTCTTCAAACTCTAGTAGTAGCTCCTTTACGGGTGTAGGGATGGGACACAATGAGCTTTCTACCTCATCAATGCATGGGGTAGCCAGGAACGTAGGTTCATGTCTTTTGACTCCCTTCTTCAACTGCAAGGCCGAGATGTTCTCATCGGCCATCTTCATGGGCATGCACGGGATAATGTAGGGCTTGGCCCCGTTTGCTCCAATCATCAGAAGCATGTCTGCATATGGTACGGTCATGTTGTTAGTTTGCCTCAAGAATTCCCCCCAACTATCAACTAGAAGTCATCTATGATCACCACGCGCAAGTTGAATTTTCTTTTATAAGGACCCATCTTCACTGGTACTTCTTTGGCTATTCCACCCACTGGTTGAGGAGGTGAGTTGATAGCCTTGACATGACCTCTGCCCTTTCCTACAACTATACCAAAACGCTCTACCTGAGTTAAGGCCAAGTAGTTGTGGGTAACACCCGTATCTATCATCGCTCGAATGGGTTTTCCATTCACCTTCAGTTCAACGAACATCATGGTCCTCTCTTGTTTAAGAGGAGTCCTCTCATTCGTATTGTTTTTTCCTTTCTTGGTGATTGGGCAGGGGTCTTTCTTCTTACGGATACCAGCACTGGCTCCCACTAATGCGTCAGAAATAGAACCAACAATTGCATTGAAGGCACCTACTGGCTCGGTCTGCTCCGCATCATCTAATTCGTCATCTGTCTATCATCAAAAGCTTGATGGGTGTTCATCTGTGCATGTGGGCATTCATTATTCCAATGTGGTCCGGTGCAATGACGGCATCCTGAAGGGGGATTTCTCCTCATATCATTGTTGTTTGAGGCAGCACTGTTGTTGCTTGAGGAAAAAGTCTTAGATTTTGTGGCACTCCGGTCTCCCCCACTTCTGTTAAGGGCCATTATGGTTAGATTGGCCTCCTTTGTATCCTTCTCGGACAGGAGGTTGAGGCCTATCCTTCCGAGTTTCCACTTGATAGTCCCCAAGGCATTCCGCTGCTTGGATCGCCTTGGGTAGGGCATCTACCCTTTGTCTTTGCAGCTTCATGCGGACATAAGGTTTTAACCCTTCCAAGAAGGTGAAGAGCTTGTCCTTGTCCCCCATGCCACGGATGTTCAACATGAGCGTGGAGAATTCTCGCACGTAATCTCACACTGATTTGGTCAAGCGGAGCTCCCGTAGTTTTCTCCTTGCATTGTACTCAACATTTTCGGGGAATAACTGTTGGCGTATGGCTGCCTTCAGTTCTGCCCATGTCTTCAGAGCATCTTCACCAGCCCTGATGTCTTCGTACTTCACTCGACACCAGAGTTTAGCATCATCCTGAAGATACATGGCTACAATTGCTACATTCTTGGCTTCTTCTAGGCCTCCTACGGGCATTGAAGTACTGCTTGATGCCGAAGATGAAATTTTCCACTTCTTTAGCATTCCGAGCTCCCTTGTATGGCTTTGGCTCAGGAATTTTCAATTTTTGTGGTACAGGGGCGAGGTTCAAAGCACTCCCGATTTGGTTTCCACCTCCTCAAAGCAAGCCCTGTAGAGCAGCATTGATAACATTGAGCGGGCCTGTCAAGTTGTCTATAGTTTGCTGCATGGAAGTCACCCTGTCTACCTCATGTGACTTGTAGGCTAAATCCTCGGCATGCTCCTATTGGAGGCCCCCGAATTTACCCAAAATCTCGGATGCCTCAGTGGCTGTCGTTTGACGGTCTCCTTCAGAGTCGTGACTGATGTTTTCTATGTCAACTTTGGCATGGAGCATTCTGTGGTCCAGGTCGTCCAACCTTTGCACTAGGCTGGTTTGTAGTTCAGGCACCGTGTTTACGATGGGTCGTAATATGTCAACCATCTCTTCAAGGGCCGCAATGCGGTCCCCATAATTCACCATGGTCAGAAATGGTGGTAATGGCAATGCGTTCCCTCGTCCGATGTCGAGCCTATGCTCTGATACCAACTGTTATGCGGCGCCTTCCTGATATTCCTTGGAAGGGCGACGTAAGGATAGCAACTGATGTCAGTGCAGTTGTTGTCCGTCAACTGAGGTCCCCTCCGTACGCTAGGCGAGATTGTCAGTGTCGTACGGGAGAACCAATGTCAAGAACAATTGAGAGAACAAAAATGAGAATTGAAAGAAATCTTGATTACATTAATGAAAGATATTAAAAAAGTAGGCAACGCGGTGTCGAGGGGGAGAGACACCATACAGAGAATTGCTTGCTAGAAAGTTTTTGATTGCTTGATGCCCCCTAATAATGCTTAAAAAAAATAAATCAAAGTTACAAGACTTTACCTAAATAATCTAGAGAATCATAATGGAAATACATGGAATAAAACTACTCTATATTTACAATGAAAAGGACTTAGTTTTCTACAAGGTAGAAACAGGTTCGTTGTCAGTAACTTTGTCTTAGGCATCACAATCTACGCGCGCGACCTTGTCTGCACGTGCGGCGCTGTTGGCAGTTGCTGCGGCTGGGCGCTGGCGAGGGATATCGGTAGGGAGACAGAGGCACATGCGCACTTTTCACTTGGCACGGACAAGACCACGGGGTCGTCCGTGGCTCTAGGCGTTGGGAGGCTTGCCAGGACGCCACGGGGCGCGTCCAAGGGGTCATGAGGCATGGCTGAAAAGTCGCCCATGAGATAGCCCACGTGTTCGTGATGCATTGATTCCCCAGCCTACGCGATCGCATTGAACAAAAGACCACAGCTGCTCCAATTAGCCTATGCGATCAAGGACCTTCCCACGTGATCACGTATAAGGAAACCAGACCAGTGCACCAAAAAATTTCAGAAATTCTCCAAGTCCAAAAATTTATCCATCAACCATCTGAAACACACCCGAGGCCCTCGGACCTCAACCAAATATACCAACAAGTCCTAAAATACGATACAAACTTAGTCGAATCTTCAAATCACATCAAACAACGCTAAACCATGAATCACGCATCGATCAAGACTAATGATATTTTGAACTTCTAACATCTACATTTGATGCCGAAACCTATAAAATCACGTCCAATTGACCTCAAATTTTGCACACAAGTCATAAATGACACAAAGGACCTACTCCAACTCCCGAAACTAAAATCTGATCCCGATAATCAGAAAGTAAACTCTCGGTCAAACTTTTAAATTCTCAATTTTTGCCATTTCAAGCCTAATTCTATTACGAACATCCAAATCACTATCCAGACACACTCCTAAGTCCAAAATCACCCAACGGAGCTATCAAAACTCCATTCTGGAATCGTTTACACATAAGTCAACATTCGATCAACCTTTTCAACTTAAGCTTCCAACCTTGAGACTAAGTGTTTCAACTCATTCCAAAACATTCTCGAAATTGAACCAAATACTCCGGCAAGTCACATAGCAACTAGTAAGCATAGAAGAGCAGTAAATTGGGGAACGAGGCTACAACTCTCTAAACGGCCAGTCGGGTCGTCACAAAAGCAAATGATCTATATCCTTCTTTGGATTACCAATTCTCTTCCTACAAATAATCATTTATAATTTCTTCTGTTATAGGTTATTAGTTCTTGAATCTTTAAAACAGTTATCAAATCTAATTTGTGAAAGTTACCTACAAATAGGTAATAAATTTACAATTTAATCGCATAATATATCTATCTATTATTAAAAAATAAAGAAAAAACATCCACATTAAGCCAAGTGGCAGTCTCACAGTAGGTCATTTGGTAATTTATGACAAAGTTGGTTAGGTTAGGTAATAATTAGTTTCTAATTTAAATTTAAAAATAAATAAATTATACATTATGTGTTGTTAATAATTAGTTACTCTTTAAAATTATATTTATTTTACGCTCAATTCCATATTTCAGGTTTTTCACTCAGAATCATTTAGTTACAACTACCATGGCTATATATAATTTTATTTGATGGTATTCTTCTACCGATAAGGAATTCAACTACTACTGCAAAGATTGAGGAAGGAGATGGTCTTCTGATATTCCTTTAGAGATGCAAGGCAAGTCTTCTACTAATATGGAGGCGTTGTGCGATAGAAGCATAGATAAAATTATTGAAAAATATTATCATGTGTGAGTGACTTCACTTATTATTTCATGGTGGATTATCGGTATATAGTAATTTGTGGAATAGACTTCTAATTCATACTAAATGATATATTTTGATTATTCAAATCATTGTGTAACAAAAAGTAATTAGACTAGATAATATTATATGTTTTGGTGTAACTATATGTGTATAATTGAGTTAAATCTTTATTATGTTTTATATTTAAACTAAATAAAATAATAAAGTCTCTTACGATAAACATTTAAGTTTATTTTTCGCTTTAAAATAATTATAAGACCTTGATACTATCCTTTTTGGTAATGTGACACTCAAAAGAACTTTTTAGAAAGATTGGTCAAACACAATTTGTTTACCCAATGTTACAAAAAGTACTTCTTAGTTATATATTTTGGTATAACTATATGTGTATAATTAAGTCAAATCTTTATTATGCTTGATTACTTTATGTTTTATATTTAAACTAAATAAAATAATAAAGTCTCTTACGATAAATATTTAAGTTTATTTTTCGCTTTAAAATAATTATAAGACCTTGATACTATCCTTTTTGGTAATGTGGCACTCAAAAGAACTTTTTAGAAAGATTGGTCAAACACAAATTGTTTACCCAATGTTGCAAAAAGTACTTCTTAAATGAATCGGTCAAACACAAACTGAATTTTTTAAGTATTTTCGAAAAGAGTACTTCTAAAAAAAAGTACTTTTTTAAAATAAGCATATTTTTGGAAGTTTGGCCAAACGGGCTCTTAGTATCTTCTTAAAAGCAGCAAAATTACTTCTGCTACAACTCAAAAGCACTTCTTCGTCATGGCCAAACACCTCAAAAAAAAATTTAAAAAAATGTTTTTCTAACAAAAAAGTACTTTTGCTTCCCAAAAGCTTGGCCAAACATGTTTTTTTTGGTTAAAAAAATGCTTTTTAAAAAATTTAAGGTGTTTGGCCAAAATGAAAAAGTACTTTTGAGAAGCAGTTTCTGCTTTTGAGGAGAAGCTACAAATTCTAGCTTCTTCCAAGAAGCAGAAAACTTATGAGTTCAAGACAAAAATAACCTTACAATAAATTAATATTTATAAATTATCCCTCATTAATTTAATTTTTCATTTCCTTTTCCTTTTTATTCTACTATATCTTTTTTCCAATAATCGGTAATCACATATTACTTTGCTTGTTGTTTTATTGGATGGCTAGGGGATTACTATATTTATAACCCGATGACCGTTAAGCCGAATCGTTAAGCGTAATAATTCACCCGATAAGCACCCCTACTTAACTATCCTTTTTCAGATAGCTGTTTGATGAGAGAAAGGGACGCCGAGTACAGTCTTTCTTTGGTTCCAGCCCTAATTTGATACTTAAATACTTTTTGAAAATTGTCATCAAACACAGTAAGCTTGTAAAAAGTACTACTTAAATAAATTAGCCAAACATAAACTATTTTGCAAAAAATACTTTTTTAAAAGGCATTTTTTAAAATGAACAATTTTTGCCAGTTTGACAAAACGTATGATTAATCATGATAAACTAATATGATTTGATGTCGGCATACTATAGTAGTAAGTTTTTATCTTTCTTTCCACCTTAAAAAGTCTTCCTTATTTTCCATTTGTGCTTTAATAGTTACACGATAAGAAGTACTTTTCCTTTTGAAGTTTGGTGTTTCCATTTCCATTCAAGCATTTAGTAAGTTATATAGAAGAAATCGACTGCCATAATTGTCATCCTCATTATTGGATATGCGTAAATACTATGATATATTAGAAATATAAACTCCCATTTAATCCGTTTTCATTACACTAATTTATTTATCAAGAAAGGAAGAGGTAAAATGCTATCAGATACTTTCTTAAGAACTATGTATAAGATAAAATATGTTTACAATAAATAATCGAATAAGGAAGTGATGCATGGAGCCGAAGACAGAAGATAATTGAATTCGAAGGCGACGATCACATCGGTTAACGGAGAGAGTAATACTCACAGAGATGAAATAAATGACTGTCATATGGTAGCATTAAATGAGGAATATACTATAGCATTAAGTACACGGTCCGTTACAAGGAATATAAAATTCATTGCCTGTTGTTATATGTTTTTCAATGGTCCTCATAATTGACCTTAAAGAGGGCTTGATCCTAGGACCTTGTTCCTTAAGTACAACTATAGATAGTGAGCTCTATTATTATTGTAAGGGGGCGAATTTTCTGGCAAAGATACACTACATTTTATTAAAAACTTAATACAATTTTATTTTTTTGTTCTTTGATATCATTGTTGTTGTGCCCGGAAACCTTGTTTCCCGAATTACTATTTCTACTATTTCATCTCAATCTAAAGGTTATGTATTACATTTTTATCTAATTCATCTATTATTTTTGGGATCAAATTAATTCACTTGTCTATAAATCACATATAAATTCAATTGTACTGTTTTACGGGCGAACAGTTTGGCGCCCCCGTGGGGCTTAAACGGTTGTGTAATTAAGCTGGTCCTTGCCTCTGTTACTAACATGTTTTATTATTTGTTCTTAGCAAAAAAAATCATAAAAATGACGGATAATGGTGTTAACAAAACACACAACCTTGAGACCCAAGGAAATCACCCTCAACGTGAGGATTCAATCAGTGATATCCGTAGCGAGGGGAACGAGGCCACACCGGTCCACGGAAGGCTATACTCGCGACATTTTCGAGAAATAACTCCTGATGATGCTGAAGAAGAGCATGTCGTCAAAGCGGTAAGAGTCCTGCAAGAGCAAGAAGAGGCCATTCTAGGCCATCTACACGGCAGGATAAGGTAATGACATAACTGAAGTAGGCGTTATCGGGTGCTTCCAATAACGCGAATAGGCGAGATCCAGCTCCTTCTGGTGCTCCCGCAAACCAAACAACACAAAGGGTCGGCAATAACACACCGAGCGGAGAGGACGACTTCGATGGGGCCGGGGGAGCAGTTCCAGTCATAACAATGAGATAGATCCCTTCAAAAATGAACTCATATAATTTATGAGGGAAGTGAACGCTCGCATGGAAAAATCTTGGGTACAATCAAATTAAGATGAACCCAGAGGATCAGGAAAAAACCTCGTTCATAATTAACTTCGGCACATATTTCTATAATGTGATGCCTTTCGGGCTAAAGAACGTCGGAGCCACTTATCAGCGGCTCGTAAATATGATGTTTGAAAAACATATATGGAAAATCATAGAAGTTTATATAGATATTATACTTGTTAAGTCTTTGAATGCAGGTGATCATCTTAAACACTTGCACGAAACTTTTGACATCCTAAGGAAGCATAACATGAAGCTTAACCCCGAGAAGTGCGCGTTCGGGATCAGCTCCGGCAAGTTCCTAAGATTTATGGTGTCACAGGGGATTGAGATTAACCCTGATAAAATCAAAACCATCGAAGATATTCCAGACCAGCTATCAAGCATAAAAGAGGTTCAAAGGATCATAGGAAGATTGGCCGTTTTGAGCAGGTTTATATCTCGGTCTTCAGAGAAATGCCATTGTTTCTTTATGCTACTTAAAAAGAAGAACAATTTGAATGGACTCCGGAATTCCAGCAGGCTTTGAGGGATTTGAAAAGGTACTTGTCAAGTCCTTCACTACTATCGAAATCGGAGGAAGGCAACAAATTGTTAATCTACCTAGCAGTTTCGGAGGTAGCGGTAAACGCCATTTTAGTCCGTGAATATGGAGGTACGCAATATCCCATTTACTACATTAGTAGAATTTTAACGGGAGCAGAAACTCGCAACCCGCATTTGGAGAAGTTGTCCTTAGCTCTCGTAGACCGCTCGGAAGCTAAGGCTTTACTTCTAATGTCACCCAATAGCGGATGTGACCACCTTTCCCCTACGGAATATCCTTCATAAGCCCGAACTCTCAGGTAGGCTGTCCAAATGGGCCGTCTAAATAAGTGAATTTGATATAGAATATAAACCTAGGACTGCGATTAAGTCACAAGTTTTGGCCGATTTTATGGCCAATTTCAGTTCGGGGTTGCTGTCTCTGGTAGCCAAAAAAACTGTGATGGTGTCAAAATAGACATCAGGAGTTTGGACCCTATTTACGGATGGAGCTCCCAACGTAAAGGGCTCCGTACTTGCCATAGTACTAATCACGCCTTCGGGAGAAACCTTAAGGGAGTCCATAAGAACGGTCCCATTGACTAACTATGAAGTAGAGTATGAAGTTTTGATTGCAGGACTCGAATTAACCCGATGACTAGATTCCAAGGTCATAGAGAACAAATGAGACTCCCAACTGGTGGTAAATCAGGTCTACGGGATATTCGAATCGAAAGAGGAGTGCATGCAACAATACGTAGTGAAGGTTCAGGCTCTGCTTGCTCGATTCTGGGAGTGGCCAATTACGCATATCACGAGGGAAGAAAACATGAAAGTAAACGCATTAGCTAACATTGGCTCATGAATGAAGGGATCGGATTCTGGCACGATAGTACAACTTATGCACTCGGTTCTAAATGTAGATAGCTACTACGAGGTAAACACGTCTAATTTGGTCCGGGACTGGAGGAATGAGATCATTGATTATCTCGAGCAAGGAAAGTTTCCTGAAGACCCGAAGGCATCTCGTGCGTTGTGCGCAAAAGCAACATGATATAGCTCCAAAGGAGGCCAATTATACAGGAAATCTTTCCAAGGCCCGCTGGCGCGATGCTTGGGAGCCTCCATAGCGAACTATGTTATGCGAGAAATCCACGAAGGGATTTGTGGAAATTATTCGGATGAAGAATCCTTGGTGCTAAAGTTGGTAATGGCAGGATACTACGGGCCCCAAATGGAACACGACGCCAAAGATTTTGTTCAAAAATGCGATAAGTGTCAACGCTACGCACCGCTGGTACATCAACTAGTTGAACTATTGCACTCAGTTTTGTCTCCATGGTTGTTCATGAAGTGGGGAATAGATATCGTCGGACCACTGCCTCTGACCGCTGGTAAGGTAAGGTTCCTTTTGATTTTAACTGACTATTTTTCTAAGTGGATTGAAGTAGGTCCTTATCAAAAGATCGGCGAACGCGAAGTGAAGATTTCGTGTGGGAATACATAGTTTGTAGATTTGAAGATACAAAAAGAGATAGCCTGCGAAAACGGGCCACAGTTTATAGGCACAAACGGCCAAGCAGAAATCAACAAACAAAGTGATTATTTAGAATCTCAAAAAGAGGTTGGAAGCAGCTAAAGGAAGATGGCCCGAAGAACTACCAGGAGTACTATGTGCATACCGAACAACGGCCAAATCGAGCACAGGAGAAACTCCTTTCTCCCTTATATATGGAGCAGAATCCCTGATCCCGGTAGAAGTAAGGAAACTACCCCGAGATACTTCCAGGCGAATGAAGAAGCAAACAACGAAGCAACATTGTCAATTTGGAACTGCTCGATGAACGCAGGGACTTGGCGCATATAAGGATGGCAGCTCAAAAGCAAATAATAGAAAGATATTACAACCGAAGAGACAACCTCCATTATTTCAAAGTGGGAGATTTTTTTTTAAGGAAAGTAACTCAAAACACCCGAGAACTCAATGTAGGGAAGCTAGGTCCAACTTGGGAAGGCCCCTACCGGGTTTCAGTTGTTACCAGAAAAGGTTCATACGAGTTGGAGAATCAAGGTGGAGAAAATTTTCCAAGAAACTGGAACGTGGCACATCTAAAGAGATACTATTGCTGATAAACCTTCCTTTTACTGAAAGTTTGTGCTGCGCTCTTTTTTCCTTCGTCCAGTTTTTGTCCCAATTGGGTTTTTCTGGAAATGTTTTTAACCAGGCAGCAACGGAAATCTTTCTACGTAGGAAGTGTTGACAGCAACAATAAGACCTTCTAATAACAAGGCACACAAGTGAAGAACCACGTGGACGGTTAGATAATCTTTTGTTCGATAGCAAAGTTACTACTGGGAAGTTAAGTTTTCTATCGAACAAAGGTTACCTGGCCGTTCACAAGTACAAGCCACTAGGGGATTGTTATATAGTTTTTGGCTTAATAGCATAAATTCCTAATGGACTGGAGGCTCGCATCGAGATCGTGGACCGTAGAGCTTAAAAGTCTATTGTGCTTAATGGTCCTCTTATGTTTTTCCTCATATTGTGCATACTTCATCACGACATCAACAAGATCTTCGGTTTTGGAGTTTAAGGCCACCTCCAAATTATTTTATCTTTTAGCGGAGGCAGCCTCGCAGTCGGATGCAGCAATAACGACACCAAGGACTTTAGCCCATTTGGCCCTAGCCTCTTCAAATTGAACCCTCCGTGGGCGATCTCTTGGCTAAGGGTCTCTGCTTCTTACTCGCTTTGCTGCAAATGAGCCTCCAACATAATAGCTTTGGCTTCCAGCTTAGAGAGGTGAGCAATAGTTTGGTCCCGCTTGAGCAAAAGTTGATCCCACTCGGAGGTAAGTTCCTCCTTTTCCCGAATCAACATTTGGAGGCCCTCGGAAGCAAGAAATTGGCATGCGAAACAAGAAAGGAAAACTTAAAATACTAATAAATCAAATATAGAAGAAATGACAAAGGAAATGAAGAGTACACCACTACGGCGTTGTGCATAGCATTTTTCTCCAAGCACTCTCCCGAGAGAGCCTGTATCTTTTCCCAATCCTTTTTTGATGCCAAAGGCTTCAGATAGTTAGCAAGCTCCACCGGCCGGGACAACAGATTGCACCCGGTAGAGATCGAGAGAGTAACGCTCCTCCTCCTTTGAGAATCTTCTGAGGGGGCAGGGAAGCATAATTTTGCCTCAGATTCCCACGAACTGGGAACTGGGGGAGATAAACATCCTCTTCTCTGACAGATGCGGCCAGTGGAGATGATCTGGCAGTTGTTGGTGGAAGATTCAGTGATGAAGGAGAAGAAGTTGATGGCATTGAAGGATGAGAAGTGGTTGCGGCAAGTGCAACAGTGGGTGTTGGTTACTCGCCAACTGAAGACGACAGGGACTCGGTACTCAACCTCATAGTACCAGGCGCAGCGACTGAGATCCAAAAATCGGAGTTGGCATTTTCCACCATCTCAAACTCCCCTAGAGCACCGAGGCATCGTCCTCGGTTGGTGTAACTAACTCAAAAAGTTGAGCAGTCTGTTGAGATGAGGAAGGTCGTCGTCTTCTTTGTAGAGAATCCCACTTCTCACTGACTTCTCCATCATCGTCAATCACCACGGTATCTATGGCCAGCCTGGGCAGGGGGCTCGTCACCATAACTTCCGGAGATGACTCGAGGGCGACGTTCTCCGCCCTCTTATTCTTTCCCCCGGTCGCGGAGGAACGCCTTCTTTTTGGTTGCTATTTCTCTGGCCGAGAACTCTATGAAGTAGCACTCGTACTAGAAGCAGGCCCGGAGACGCCTGTCTATGTAAAATCCTTCTACAATAGTCTTGCTGCATCAACGAGATTAGCCAAAACGTCCTCCTCGAGGACGACAACTAAGCCCTGGGGTAGAACTGTATTCAACAAGAGAGAAGAGTCAAACAATTTCCTTATGTGAGAAGGTAAAAACAAGATGAGTTCGACTTACCATAATTTTTGGCCTTCCACGCGTATTTCAGGGACAACTCTTCCCACGTGCGGGTTTCAGGCGTAGTAACACCCAAAATTTTCTGGACCTATTGGTCCAAGCCCTCAACCCTACGGGGAACCCACTGAGTCTGAAACAGGTAAAGGAAGAAGAGTCAATAATAATGAGGAATGATATTTAACATAAGTAGAAACAAACGATGGACTTACGAGTGTGGTTCCATAATTGCGGGAAAGCCGGAGTGGAGACCAGATGATGTCCTTAGTGGCGACTGAAACAAACCATTCTATCCATCCACGGTCGTTGTCATCATCCATGTTGGATAACAATGCATGGTGGACACGCTTGCTGAAATTAATCATTCTCCAACGGACGATTTTGGGAGAATAGAGGTTCATCACTCGAGCTAAGGATAACTCTTATCCCGTCTCCCGACACATGTGTCAAAGACAAGCAATTGTCCTCCACCCGGAAGGGCTTACCTGTGCCAAGCACACTTGATAGCAGAGGCAGAACTCCACAATGATGGAGTCTAGCTTTCCGCTCAAAGAAAATGCTCCCAAAGTGAAGGGATACATGTAAAAATATGTAAAATCCTTCTTGGATAAAGTTATCCGCTCTGCCAGGTCGGGAGCGATTATATCCAAATCTTGACAATGGTAGTCTTCCTTCACAGCAGGAATACTGGTAGGACAGATAAAAGAAGGGTAAACGCTAACAACCCACGTATGAAGGTGAGCAGAAGGGTACTAGGGTACTTCTCTTCAATATCTTTGGTGGTAATCAGATTCTTTTGGGACGATGGGGAGCATCATCATCAACGTTGCCTTTATTCTTTGAGGAACTAAGGATTTTAGAAGAAGAAGCCATTTTATGTTAGAAAAGAAGGAAGCTTTTTTCTTATGAAGAAAATTAAAGAAAGGTTGGAGACAAATTACGAGTTAAATAAAGAGAGTTTGAAGACTTATGAGGTATGAATGAAGAAGTTTGATATGTATAAGTGAAGAAATAGGCTGCTAAAATAGTGGTCATAATTACCTCGATAACCGGCAAAACTGATGCTAAATCATGGGATGGCACGAGTTCGGGGCATTAAATGCAGAGAGACGTGCTTAATCAACCGTCAAAAAACTTTTTAGAGAGGATCAGTGAATTTTCGCCAAAAGAGTTGTTTTCTACCAACTTTCATGTGACATAAAGTTACGCCATCGAAAAGCAGTGGGACTTCTGTATAGGGTAAAATATGTTTATAATAAATGATCGAATAAGACAGAAGACATGGAGCCGAAGACATAAGACAATTGAACCCGAAGGCGACGATCCCATATGTTACGAGAGAGTAATACTCATAGAGATGAAATAAATGCATGTCACTGAGTAGCATTAAATGAGGAATATTCTATAGCATTAAGTAGACGGTCTGTTACAAGGAATATAACATTCATTGTCTGTCATTATACGTTCTTCAATGACCCTCATAATTGACATTAAAGAAGGGTTGATCCTATGATCTTGTTCCCTAAGTACAACTATAAATAGTAAGCTCTATTATAAATATAACGGAGACGAATTTTCTAGCAAACATAAACACTCTATTCAAAGCTTAATCCAATTTTATCTTTTTGTTCTTTGATATCATTGTTGTTGTGCCCGGAAGCCTTTCTCCCGGAATTACTATTTTGATATTTCATCTCGATCTCAAGGCTAATTATTACATTTTTATTTAGTTCATCTATTATTTCAGAATCAAATTAATTTACTTGTCTATAAGTCACGTATAAATTTAACTGTAACGTTTTACGGGAAAACAAACTATGCAACAACTTTTTTAAAAAAAAACGAGAAAGGAATACGCAAAATTGAGTGACAACATAAGCTTGAACCTTCAAGAAGCAATACGAGAATGCTATCAAGTATCAACATTATGATAATTCATGACACATATTAATACAAAAACCTAATTCACAATTATATTTTTGTATCTTATATTTGTAAGCGGGAAGATTAAAAGCTTTCATCAATTGTTACTCACTAATCACTATCGACGCAATTATGTTATGGCGGTCCTAGAAACCAAAAGTGCACGTCTGTTAAATGTATCATAATATTTATAGTTTGGGTTAAATGAAAATAAAGCTTCTATTCATGAAAGTTAAGAAGGGCAAACGGCACGCGACAAGATATTTACTTTTTAAAAAGCGTCAGAGAGGCGAGACATTTATCTATCAACGAGCGAGGAGAAAGCCTTAAAGGTGTGCGGGACGCAAGTTCCATGGGTATTTCAATTTTTAATATTTTTTAAATTAATAAAATAAATATATAAATAAAAAAGATATTAAAATAACAAAAATTCAAAAAATAATATATATATATATATATATATATATATATGTATGTATGTATGTATACACACACTATAAACATGCTAATATGTGCGTGAAACGTACGACATAATATATTTTTCTTGAAAAAGTAAAAAAAATGTAGTGATGCATTATACCTTAATGATAGAATATACTTAAGAGTTATAAAACTAATATTCTAGTTCGTAATAGTTCAAAGAATAAAAATAACAATAATATTAAGTTATTATTTAAACCTAAAACTAGACAACAAATCACAAATATCCATTATATAATAAAAATAGCCAAAATAGAGTCATCAAATAAATATCACTAAAGCGATCAGATGAATTCTGAAACCAAAAACTAACTTGAAAATAATAATAAAGAATACAAAAAAAAAAATACGAGAAGAAAATGAAGCATAAAAAAGGAAAATGCAAGTATGAAAGCTGAGTAAAAATTAGAGGACAAAACTATTTGCTTTATAGTTTGTACTTTGTAAATATCAAAGTGTATTTGTTACTCCGTATTAAATTATAAAATTATGATAAACAATACCTTTAGCTTTTGAGATTTGTAGTTTTAAAATTTAATAGAGTTAACTTTTGAATATTTAAGTTAAAAAAATTATTAAGTAATTTTAACTTAAAATTGGAAAAGTTCTCGGGGAGTATGCCCCAAATGAACGCCCAGAACGTTGGGCTTACACTTAGGCGAATGTCCGGAATGTTGGGGCTTACGCCCTATGGTGCTTATGCCCCGCCAGTATGCCTCAGTGCGTTTTCGACGCTTTACCCCAGGACTTGTTCGTAAAACACCTTATGAAACACTGGACACAACAATATTCTATATACTAGTGAATAATTCAAGATGCCCCAACACACGTATTGATTCTTTAGATGTTATTTATTATACGCGGACAATCTTGGTAAATAGTCATTTTTCAGATCGATTATTAAAACTTAGTCATATTTAAATTGGAATAGCAAAGTAGCCACTGATTCGATTAAATTGATGTGTTTGCCCCCAACTAGAATACGAAATAGAACTCCAGTAATCAATAATGGAGTTCGGAACTTTGACAAGTGAAATCCCCGTAAATTATGATGGAATTTCCAAAATCCAAAAATTGTGAGCCTTTACTAATACAACATCTAAATTCTACGAATGATTCTTGGTTTTTGAACCTTTACTATTGCAAAATAGAAAAATCTAATAAAAATTTATCGTTTTTGAATTCTCATTATACTTCAGTAATTTTTAGCTTTTAAATATAAAATCTAGGAAAAAGTATTAATTTTTTAACCTTTATTAATGCAAAATCCAGAAAAAATTACTGATTTTTGAACCTTTACTAGTGCAAAAACAAGAAAATTCAGGAACGATTAATGATTTATGAATTCACATTATACTTCAGTAATTTTTTGCCTTGTAATACTAGTTTTTGAATCTTTACTAGTTAAAAATCTCGCAACAATTCACGGTTTTTGAATTCACAATATACTTCAACAATTGAGAACTACTGTTTCAACTAATTCAAACTCTAGGAACAGTTGCTAGATTTTGAACTTATGAATATTCAAAGTTCAAGTTCAGTAATTGTTACTGAAATTTGTTTCGTATTATAGATAGGGGTATTTTTACCCAAACTTTTATTTTCGCATTAATAAATGGTTACTTTGCCAATACAATTTAAGATATGATCAAACTTTAATAGTCGACCTAAAAAATGGGCAACGCGGCTAATTTTTGTCATTATATTATTACAACTTATCATAAGATTTATTGGTAAGTGACATGTTAGTTATTTGCTTTAGAAAATGAAACAACGAACCAAATTTCAAGTGCAATTTTAGCAGATTTTTAGTATTGTAATTCCTAGTCTTAGGAGTTATTATCTCTTTTTTGTAATTTGATTGTTCAATAAATCAATAGCATATTTTTCTATTTTCAGTTAGGAATTTGATGCTATAAATGTATGTCTATAAGTCACAAATGAAGTACGTAGAATTTCCTTTGCATGATATTCCAGTAGTCACTTCTCTTTGCAATTTTTGTCTTACTTTTTTTTCCTCTTTTTTTCCTCTTTAAAAAATCAATTACTGGAATCAGAACCATCTAACTAAGAGACCTAAGTGAGTGAATTTTCTCTTGGTACATGTGTAATGTCATGGGCGACTTTCCAGTCGTGCCCCATGAACTAATTCTTTAAAACCACAAATAACTCTTATATCAATTGTTGGTTTTTTAAAGAGAAGAAACGAAAGAAAACAAAGTAAAGACTGAAATTGCTAAGAAAATGACTACTAAAATTTCCTTTGTTGCATATTCTAGTAGTCACTTCTTTTAGGATCTTTGGCCATATATCTTGACGGCTTGTTTTGAAAATTTATTTGAGAACAATGTTCGTTCATGGAATATGATCAGTTTTTGTGAAAAACATCGTTTCACTCACAAAATTTCAGCTTTTTTTTTTCAAATAAAATACATGTCCAAATACAATTACAACTTCACCTTCAAAAAATATTTTTTAAGACAAACTTCAAGCAAATCTAGCTTACAAATTTCAGTCTTATTTTATTCTTTCCTTCAAAAAACCAACAATCGACATGTTTTGCTTAGAAGAAGAAGCAATAAGAGGCCCTTCCTTTTACGGGCAAGAAAAAACAAACTGATGGTAATGCTATTCTTTTTTGGTTAAGATGATTCATATATATTAATAGAAACTACCCGTTAGGATACAAAAGGGTGAAAGAATTGTTTGGAAGGGGATACACTGGTTCCCCCTCATTGGTGTCATAAGTGTCAATATTACAGCCATGAATTTTCCTTGAGAAAACAGTTCCTGCGATGCCGGCCCAAAATACATGTGTAGCAAACACCGGAGGAACGGTTGTTACAAAAACATCAAAAAAAAATTCCTTTGCTCCTTCCCTGGCTAGCAAGTCAGCAACTCCGTTTGTCTCCCTGTAGTTGCGCTTCACCACCACGTCTCGTAGTCTTTGAACGATTGACCTGCATTCAAAAATGATTGAGTCAAATATGAGATTTCCATTATTAAGCATTCTAATTACCTCTGTGGAATCTGTGTTGATTTCCAACGATGTTAGCTGCTTTTCTTCAGCTATTGCAGGCCCTTTAGGATTGCGAGTAATTCGGCATGTGTGTTTGTAGTATGTTGTATACTTCTCATATAGCCGAGGACCCAGTTACCACTTGCATTTCTGAAGGATGGTAACACTATTCTGTTCTTACAAATTGTCATTATTCTCTATCTTTTACATATCAATTTTGTGGATTCTTTTGTCTCATTATTGTATATTTTGTTTAATGTGATTGGCACTGATGTGAAAGACACTGGATTGAAGAGTTAACCAAAGTTTCTAATGCCTTATTTTTTAGTAACAAAAAAGTTTTATTTAAAAGAAACTACTCTATGAGATTAGCCTGAGCAACGAAGTACTTACTCGGTCTCACAAAATTAAAACAGAAATAACAAAAACGGGAAGAACAGATCAAATAACGTTTCTGCTGTCAAATTGACGTAAGATTAATGTGATAGGACTTTCATTGACATACAATCACCGAGCATTACCTCTTAAGGTATGATTTCCATATTCATGTACCACTTCAAGAAGATTTTTGATATCTAGTTGAAAATAGGAATATTTAATTTTTGAAAGTTTAATATAAGGCCATTAATTCCATATATTGGCCATATTTGCATTCATAAAACGATAAATTGAATAATCGATAAATCACAATATGATATGCAATCCTAGACTGTTGATATTAGGCTAAAAATTTATATTTTTGCATGTAATTTGTCTTGCACTATACTTTGATTTTGTTAATTTTAGTGTGAATATTTGTGATTCGAGCTTAATAATGGTGTTTATATGTGTAGGAGTCAATTTGAAGTGATTTGGCAAGCTTGCATGTAAATGAAAATAAAAATAAAAGAATTTGAAAGGAATATGACTTTGCTGCCGAGGTTCGCGCCAGGCATCGACCAAAATCCCAAAGGCAATCTATCAGCCATTATTTATACTTGCAGTAATAAATCATGCCATCAAACACTATAAGAGGTAAATAAATAAAAATTTCCCCACACATGCCTCTAAAAAGTCGGGTGATTTACACGAATGGCCTCAAGAGGGGTGGTTTTGAACTTGACTCCGCTTGTTTCATGCGGCAAATCTTCTAAGTTTAACAATTTTTAGCCCATGGGCAAGACTTCTTACTTTTAACTTTGAAAGTTTGCTCAAAGTGAGGGGTCAAACGTTCACGACCACCCGTTTTCAAAATTACATCCAATTCTTATGCTTAAAACCCACTATAAGAGTTGAAAGGATATATGTCATGTACGGGGTACTTAAGAATGAATGTTACCCAAGACACTGAAAATAATAAACTTTTTTTTTCACATTTTTTTGGTCGAAACAAAAATAAAGGACAAGAAGAGAACTTAAGTGAGCGATAAGATTATTTTTTGTTGGATATTAGGTTTGGGTCGTGGGTCGCCCATGTGGACTGACCCGAACCTTTTTAGAAGAGATTAAACTTAAGGAGGTTATTAATGTTGGTTTTTACTCCTAAAAACAACCGCACGTTTTCATCGGTAGTTTTTCCTCTATTCCTCTTCTATATATCTGTACTACAGAAGAACTCAAAAAACGTGAAAAACTTTCTCTTCTTCTCCCAACAAAAAACACGTATAAAGAAGGAAGACTTTTATTTTGTGAATTAAACTTTGTTTCCTGGTGATTCAAAGTTCGACGTAGGGCAATTCTTTTGGTGGTGAGTTTAACGGTTTCCGCTGCGTCAATAAGATACACAACTTGTTGTTCTCACCCCTCGTTATTAACTAACAATGGTATCAGAGCCGTAGTTGTGTTCTTTCGATTAGAGCACACATCTTGATCTTGGATTATTGAAAATTAAAATATTGTGTGAGAAGCATCTTTAATATACTGTTTGTTTCAATTTCTCTTTGTATTGCACATTGATAGATTGTGAAAAGAATAAAAACTTTGAAATAGTAGTCGGTGTCAGTTTTATTATTGAAAGAGAGTTCAAGATTTGAAGGAGTGAATTTTTGTATATGTGGTTGCAATTTGAGCGTAAACCAACACTGCTTTACACAATCTGTGAAGAGGATCAATAGTGTGTCCTACTTTAAATAAGACTTTTATTCTGGAAATAAAATTGAGAGAACATAAAATTGGAAGAAACTGATTTTGAAGGCACTTTGTTTAATATATAAGTTGCAGTCAATAACGCATCTCCCCAAAATGAGATAGGTAAATTTGCCTGCACCTTTCATGGACCTTATCATGTCCGGTAGTGTTTTATTCCTCCTTTCTGCTACACCATTTTGTTGATGTGTGTACGAAATAGTTAATTGTCTCATGATTCCCTTTTCATTGCACAATTCTTCAAATTCTTTGAAATATATTCACGCCTTCTATCAGTTCTTAGGGTCTTAATCCTTTTGTCTAATTGATTCTCAACTTCATTCAAATATTTCTTAAAGCATTCAAGTGCTTCAGATTTATGAGAAGTCAAATAGACATAACCAAAGCGTGTGAAATCATCAATGAACGTAATGAAATATAAAGCACCAGACCTAGCCCTCACATTCATGGACCAAATATATCAGAATGAATTAATTGCAAATGAAAAATCAGCTCTCTTAGCCTTTCCAAATGGTTTACGTGTAATCTTTCCGGCAAGACAATTTTCACAAGTTGGCATTTCAATTTTAGAGAAAGAACCCAAATGTCCTTCCTTAGCCAATCTATTTATTCGATCTTGCCCTATGTGACCTAATCTTTCATGCCATGTAATAACATCAACATCATTGTTACTAGAATAACATACCATAACTCAACGGTCAACATAATAGTTATACATAGAAGGATTAAAATCTAACACAATAAAACCATCAAACGATGTCCAAAATCATTAAAAAACATTGTCTTGAGTAATTCTAAGACCACTGCGACTAAAGTTCAAATTGAAATGTAAATCTAGAAGAACAGACACAGAGACTAAGTTTCGTCGAATCTCTGGAACATACAGGACGTCATGCAACATCAAAGATCGGCCACCATGCATGTCCATTCTGCAAGTGCCTATCCCTTTGACTTCAAGCTTTGCATTATTTCCCACATGTACATGCTTTGATCCAGGTGAAACTTGACGAAACTCTATGAACGCTTCCTTATAACATCTCACATGGTCGGTGGCCCCTGAATCTACAATCCACACATGATAAGATTCAGTTAGTAAAATAGTACTAGAAACATATATAGCACTAAGAGATGCATTTGGAAATACTACCTTTTTTGGCTTAGTGCACTCACGAGCAAAATGTCCTGGAACTTGACAATTGTAGCACTTCATCTTACTCTTATCTTTCTTCTTGTAGAACCGTTTTCCTTTCTTAGAATTTGGTTTGTTTCTTTTCTTGGAGGATCCTTCTCCGGTCTCCTTACCCTTTCCGTTATTTTTCTAGTTTCTCTTGCGCTTGAAATTTGATTTCTTTGTACCACTTGATTCTGCCAAAAAAGGTATTAGGTACATCTTTAGCAGCACCAAGCTGCTCGTCTTCAAGCTCCACATGACGGGCAATATCAGCAAAATTTTTTATGCTATCATTGTGGGTCAAGTTAACCTTCAGATGTTCCTAATTATTGGGAAGAGACCGAATCACTGCCTGAACCTGCTGCTCATCAGAGAGAACATGGCCAACACTTTTGAGTTGAGCAATCATATTTGACATCACCATTAGATGTTGTTTGACACTGTGATCATGATGCTTTTTGTACGTGTCAAACTTGATTGTCAGTTGTCGAAGGCGAGTAACAATTGTACCCCCATATGCCTCTCTTAAATGTGCCCACATGGCTTGAGCAGTAGGATATTGTTCACATTCGCGGATGAGATCATCAGCAACGGAACTTACAATAATTCCACGTGTAGTGGAATCTTTCTTCTTCCAAATATTGTAAGTTTCCAGATCCCTCCTGTGTTGGCAGTGTTACCCTCCTCTGGGTGACTCATAGAGACAATATTACACATTTAACTCATCAATATATATACTACAGTCAATTTATGCATATGATTACACAATCAAATAATTAATTATAATATTAATTTTATATTTAGTATAGAATCGAAAGGTCACTACGTTTTCATTCATCATCTATATCTAAATATTTTAATTAATATTAAAATCACTTCTTAGTGTGTACTTTATTTCAAGTCTCAATCCATTAAAAAAAATATAATAAACAATGTATGTAACTGGTGAGACAAATAACATAATTTAAATTTCATTAAGATAAAATACATAATAACAATTTACATGTTTGCTAGGACATACATGTACCAATCGAACACTAACTCTTGCACATACATGCTAAAAGGTGCATTAGGCCAAATATCATGATAAATCTCAGTTAAAATTTTACCCCAAGGCTCTCGAAGAGAGTCTGCTAAAATAGCTAACGTTTCCCAATCAGTAATTTCTATGTAACTTTTTTTAACGTAAAAAGGTGTCCATGTTCAGGAATGGAACCATCATGGCCCATTTTAAATTCCTTAAACTCCCCTAAATTTCCTTTATCCTTCCCTTCGTTCAGCCCTTCAATCCCTTAACTCATTTTGTCTCGCCCTTGGGACATTCCTGATGACTTCAGGCTCCGAGTCTGAATCATTATATAAATAAGTCATGCGACGACATACCCTTCTACGTTGTCCCCTTCCTTGACTTCGAGAACTCTCACTTGGAGTAATTCGAACTTGTCCCTATTCAGCCATATCTGAAATAGGACCAAGAAAATAATAAGAATGGGTACAACCATCAAATGTGATAACATATGTCACAATAACTCATAGAAGTATATCAATGTAAGGGATAATGGCTAAACTAATTTTCTACTTTAAGTAGACAGTGAGTTCAATTAAGTCCAAATCTCTAGCTATCACATGATCAAAGTCATGAACAAATAAGACTTGACTTAGTGAAAAAATAAGTTGATTAAATCTCTTGATTTATAAATCCATGATATTAGCCATTCTGTAGGAGTGTTTCTGTCGGCAACATGCAATTCTTCATCTTAAAATAATAAGAAAGGCAGAATAGCCTCTTAGACACTTGTACTTGTGCCACTTTGTCATCCCGGAAAGGTTACACGTAAACCTTTTGGAAAGGCTAAGAGAGCTAATTTTCCATTGCAATTAATTCATTCTGATATCTGTGGTCCAATGAATGTGAGGGCTAGGTCTGGTGCTTTATATTCATTACGTTCATAGATGATTTCACACGCTTTGGTTATGTCTATTTGATTTCTCATAAATCTGAAGCACTTGAATGCTTTAAGAAATATTTGAATGAAGTTGAGAATCAATTAGACAAAATAATTAAGACCCTAAGAACCGATGGTGTAGCAGAAAGGAGGAATAGAACACTACTGGACATGATAAGGTCCATGATGGCGCATGCAAATTTACCTATCTCCTTTGGGGGAGACATGTTATTGACTGCAACTAGACCTGGCAAGATGGTTAAAAATAATAGTTATCCACCCAACCCAACCCATTAAAAATAATAGTTATCCACCCAACCCAACCCATTAAAAATGGGTTGGATAACTGACTTTTTTAAATCGGGTCGAATATGGATAATTACCCATATTATCCATTAGAAAAATGAGTAACCAAATGGGTAACTGATCACGCTCAATTATGTCTAATAAAAGACTAAGCGGGCGTTGCAAATATAATCCGGAGTATGATGCCCAGAGTCGACCCCACAGGGAATTTACGTATCAAGCAAGCTGTTAGAATACTCAACTGTCACTTGAGGTTATTTAAATTACTAACACTAAAGATTAAAACTAAAGATTAACTATGCTAAGGTGTAAATAACTGTAATAAAGATCTAAGGTTATGGTTTCCCCCGTCGGTGAATTTACTTCTCGAATACTTTATATAGCTTGATTAGTTGTCTTTATCAATCATGAANCTAAACCCTCGGTTATGACTTTCGTCGATACTCCAGGAATGATGTTATTCAAACAACTACCTAAATATGCACTCTCTCTCAAGTAGATACATAATAAATAGGAACAGCTAATTGAGGGCCCATTCAATCAACTACAACAAGAACGTAGTTGAACAAATAGAGAATAATCAACCAAAATATATTAATATCGCAATAAATTCATCCCCAACGGGTTCTACCAAAACCCTAGATTAAATAAGTTAGCTAGACATGTTCATAAGAATCAAACTCAAAATAAATTGCATAATTGAATTACAAAGTAATGAATAAAAGATGTAGAAATCAATGTTTTGTCACTTCAATGGTTTCTTCTCTTCAAATCCTTCGTCTGCCTTCCAATCCTCGTTAAGTTGTGTTTTAGGAGTCGATTTATATGTTTAGGACAAACCCTAAACGTGTAGGAGACTTCTATTCCAACCGGGAAACACTTAAACTTGTCAAAACTCGGAATTGACCGAAACAGGGCCCTGGCGTTATGAGGCTAATGCCTGGATAACGCCAGGCTAGGGCTGGCGTTTGGACTCCAACGCCTGGATAACGCCAAGCTAGGGCTGGCGTTTGGACCTTAACGTCTGTCTAACGCCAGTCATGGCCAGGCGTTTGGGCTATGGCGCCCAGCTATCGCCCTGTGCACTCCTCCTCGTCTCTTGAGCGTATTTTCGATGTATTTGCATCCATTTAGCTTGGTTTCCATCTCCAATTCACCT
>ML428095.1:0-10380 GCA_005239525.1 Nicotiana knightiana
TCCTATATTACTTGTCGACCACGTACACTTGCGTGTGCATTGGGAAATCAACCAACAAGGACTATTCTAGAAAGAGGTTTAGACATTCATTTTGGGTAATAAGGATCAGATATTTTCTCCCGTCTCTCTCTCTTCTTAATAGATTAGGGCATTTCCACCGAGGGAATCCCTTGTTAGCTTCCGCAAATTTTCACCATTAACAGCTATCAAATCCTTCCTTTTACCTTTCCTAAGCCGAGAGCCTACTGGAAATAACCTTTCTACCTTCTTGAAGTTAAGGGTAAGGTTTGCGTACCTACTATCCTCCCCCCAAACCCCACTTGTGGGATTACACTAGGTTTGTTGTTGTTGTTGTTGAACTAATCTATCAACTGTTTGAGAGCAAAGCTCATGAAAAAACATATCAAGTACTGGTCAAGCTTGCAGAATGCAACAACAACAACAATAATAACAAACCTAGTGTAATCTCATAAGTCGGGTCAGGAAAAGGTAGCGTACAAGTATATCTTACCCTTACCTTGTATGGATAGAGAGGATGTTTTTGGTTGTCCATTGTCTCAAGACAAACATAATCACAAAAGTATAAAAAGAACAAGCTTGTAGAATGTGACTACTAAAAATATACGAATTTCCAATGAAAGCTCTTTAGAAGTGTGCACCAAACTCATTTAGGCTCACAAATATTATTTCTCAGTACTATATATTACATAATGTCATAATATATATTCAAAGTTGGGAATTGACTCGAGACAAAATTGTGGTGAGATAGTATATATGTAAGTATATTTGATCGAGTGTCCAAATATGTTACCTTCCCTAAACTGATCAACGTAACATTAGAAGCTATCGTCTAATGAGACTATATATGTTTCCCTTTAGGGGAAAAGACACAAATAGCCAGACCACTAGTATTCTCAACTCTGCCTACCCTAAAAATCAATCTATACATAACCCTATAATAATGTAATCAAATTAATTAGTTCCTCTAAGAAAACCCCATTACAAAACAATACGAAGGGGAAAAGAGGCCGCAAAAAAAATCAGCCGAGAATCACATTCGCTACCAAACCCCCACGAATATCTTTGGTTCAAAGATCAAAAAATATACTCACATTGTCTAAAATTGTATTATAAGAATATTAAGTTTATGCACTAAACGAAAAAATCGCATACATCAAATACATAATCTTGTATTTGATTATGGGGTAAAGTGAAAGGAAATGAGGACTAAAATGATGCATATGAACTACCTCTCTCATCCTCTCAGTGCATGTTAGCTAACGTACGTTGGTCGTGGCTGCCATGGGGAGAGGCTGAGGTCGCAGACGAGGACAAGGAAGGCCAAAGAAATCACCTATTATTGCTTTCAGAAGCTCAGTAAGTACTATCTCTCTACCTAGGAAGTCAATTCCACCCCAAGCAAATGAGATGATACCACCGGGGCACCAAATGACAGAGATGATTACGAGTGAAGAAGGATCATCTTCAATTGTTATTGGAGTAAGCAGGAAATTGAAGCTTAGTGCAGCGGAGACAATAGGCCAAATTGACATTGCTGGTGAAGTTAGATCTGGGGAAAAAGCCAATGAAACAGTAGACACGGCTAACCATAAACAGAATACTGATGAGAGTAATTTAGCAAAGAAAAGGGAAATGCAAAGGAGCTGAATAATGATAGAAATGAGTCCATAGATCCTAAAATTTGTACTGAAAGCCCTAAGGAACAGACTAATACTACAAGCAGAATCGAGGCCACAGTACCAAACATTGCTACTGCACAAGTCCATGAACATACAATTCCACCAGTAATCCCCACGCATAGCAGAGAAGGGCCAAAAACCTAGGTGAACTTGTTTCAACAGAATCGAGCAGCTACACATGGTATGACGCTTCGATACATACCTCCGCAAATTGTTAATGGGCAACCAGTAATGCAACTAGAACTTTAGGATGTGGTGGAAGAAGAGGAGAAATGGAGAGCGACGATGATTGCATATATAATTGGGTATTATCCTGGTTATAATGCAATGAAAAGATATATTGTACAACATTGGCTAGATATTACCGAACCTGACATGTTCTTACATGATGAGGGTTATTATGTGATTAAGTTCCAATCGATGGTGGATATGCAATAAGTTTTCTATGATGGGCCACACACCATTGATAATAGACCAATAATTCTAAATCCATGGACACGTAATTTTGATTTAAGCCAGGAATTCCTAGCTGAGATACCTCTATGGGTTATACTACCTAAACTACCTATGAGTTGTTGGGGTAATGAATCTTTAAGTAAGATAGCCAGTGCAATTGAAAAATCTGTATTTGCAGATGAATGCACCACTAATCAAACAAGAATCTCCTATGCGAGGATGCTAGTAGAAGTTAATGTAACAGAGATAATTGTTACGGACCCTAGAGGCAAAAAAATTCAACAACAGTTGGTATATGAGTGGAAGACTAATTATTGTGAAAATGCCAGAAGATTGGGCACATATCCCCTGCTCAACAAGGACCTAAGATTCAGCAGAATGAGCAGCCAAAACGAAGAAGAGAACAAAAGAAAGTAACATATGAATGGAGATCTAAAGGACCAGTGGGGGTTGAAACTACCAACAAAGTGAATCAGCCACAAACTCCCACAACACAACAAGAAGAACGGGTCAGCTTAGTAGTGGTGACTCAGGAAGCTAACTTGTCACATGAGGCTAGAAAGATTCAAGAGATTTCTGGAAATGAGGCTACAAGAATGAGGTCTGCAGGTAAAGGCAAAGGGGTAGAAAGTCCAGTGATGAACTTAGAAAATTTTCCTTTACTAACATCTCCTATATATAGGAAGAGCCTCCATAAAGGGTCTACGAGTACCAGTGTGAGATCCTCTCTACCTCATGACAGAGGTGGGGGCACTCACAAGACTCTATGACTTGGCTAATATGGAATGTCAGGGGAATTAATAAGTGGTACAAGCAAAAAGAGCTGAAGAAATATCTTAAAGCTAAAAACATAAAGCTTGTTGGTATCAATGAAACTCGAGTTAAGGAACATAATATGAAGAAAGTGTTCTCCCATATTGCCCCTGACTGGGAAATTTTGCACAATTACACATGTGTAACTAATGGGAGAATTTGGCTAATATGGGATCCTAGTTATTATAAAGTTACTCTAATTAGAGCATAAGCACAAGTTGTTCATTGCCTAGTTAATGAAATACTAGGAGATCAGAAATGTCTGTTTACTAAGGTCTATGGCTTCAATAATATTGAGAAGAGGAAACATTTGTGGGATAATCTTATTGAGACTGGGCATGGTGTCAACAAACCATGGATCCTTGGAGGAGATTTCAACTCTACTTTGCAGCTTCAAGACAGGATCAACGGAAATCCAGTAAACCTTGCTGAGATTCATGACTTCACAAAGTGTGTTCAAGATTTAGGTATTAATGAATTGGCATGGGAAGGGTATTACTACACTTGGTCTAACAAACAAGATGAAATGGACAGAATCTGGAGCAGAATTGATAGGATGTTTGGCAACTATGAATGGATGATGCAGTAGGGACACATCACTACTGTATATGATGTTCCTTTCATATTTGATCATGCCCCTATGAGCTTGAATCTCACAATAGACCAAGGAAGTAGGAGAATTACTTTTAAATTCTTCAATGCATGGGTTGAACATGAAACCTTCCTAAGTATTGTACAGCAAGTTTAGAGTCAGAGAGTGTACAGGTGGACAATGCATGACATCTAGGTGAAGTTGAAGAAACTCAGACAATTACTCAGGAAACTTAATATTGAAGAGTTTAAATTCATCAGACAGAAGATTGATACAGCTAGGAACGAGCTTCTCATAGTTCAAAAGAGCATTAATACTAGGTGTACTGACGAGCTGACTATGAAGGAGAAGAACCTTATCCAAAGCCTAAAAAAATGGGATATGCTAGAATAAGGAGCCTTAAGGCAAAAGGCTAGAGCTTAAAGGATAAAGCTAGGAGACTCTAATACAAGGTATTTTATAGTTGTGATAAAGGAAAGGGTCCACAAGAAACAGATTCAGGAACTATATTCACTTACAGGTTGTAGACTAACTGATCCGGAAGCTATAAAAGTGGAGATTGTTGAGTTCTATAAATCACTGATGGGATTTGTTGCTCAATCACTACCTGTAATAGACAAGTTGGTAATGCAAAAGGGATCAAGGCTTTCGCAACAACAGAGAATGGAACTTTGTAAAGATGTAACTGAGAAAGAGATCTATGAAGGACTATGCTCCATTGGAGAAGATAAAGCACCAGGAATAGATGACTACAATGCATGCTTTTTCAAGAAGGCATGGCCTGTTATCAAAGAGGAAGTCATAGAAGTCGTGGCAGATTTCTTTTCTACAAGCAAGATGTACAGAGTTATCAATTGCATTGCCATCACATTAGTGCCCAAGACTGCCAGGCCTAAAACTGTAAAGGAGTTTCGACCAATTGCCTGTAGCACTGTGCTATACAAGATCATCTCTAAGGTTCTTGCAGCTCGACTACAAGTTGTCATTCCCAATATTATAAATGAAGCTCGGGCTGGATTCATCCCAGGGAGAAGAATTGCAAATGATATAATCCTACCTCATGAACTAGTGAAGGCCTAATCTAGAAAACATATCTCACCTCGATGCATGATCAAGATAGACCTTCAGAAAGCGTATGACTCTGTGGAATAGCCATATGTAAAACAAGTCATAGACGAGATGGATTCCCCCAGTTATTTACCTCATGGATAATTTAATGTATTCAAACTGTTAACTACTCAATCATTGTGAATGGGGAGCCAGCAGCTCCCTTTAATGCTGCTAAAGGATAAAGACAAGGTGATCCAATGTCACTTTTCTTATTTTTTATTGTAATGGAGTTCTTGAGCAGAAATCTTAGCTGTCTTAAGGAAGTTAGAGAGTTCAAACATCACCCTAGATTTGCTAAGCTGGGGATAACTCACCTTAGCTTTACTGATGATCTATTGTTATTTACCATAGGTGATATCAATTCTATAAAGGTAATACGACAGAAATTTCTGCAATTTATATAGGCATCTGAATTGCAAGCAAACTTGAACAAAAGTTGAAGTCTACTTTGGTGGAGTTCCTACAGAGCATAAGCAGCAGATTTTGCAGCAATTAGGATTCACAATTGGAGAATTTCCCTTCAAGTACTTTGGAGTTCCATTATCAACAAAGAAACTCATTATACTGCATTGACAACACCGTATCGACAAGATGATTGCAAGGATCACTTCTTGGACTGCAAAGACACTGTCATATTATTGACATAATCAAGGACATTTGGACACACTAAGACCGAAAATCATATACATATTTTAATAATTATATAATATATAATTATAGATTGATTATATAATATATATGCCATTTGTCTAACATAAAGACCTACATTATACATCTCATATACAAATTATACTATATACATAAGATAATTATTGTATATATAATTCTTCATTAATTATAGTACATATACGCCATGTGTTTAATATAAATATCTAAATTATACATCTCATATATAAATCAAATATACATAATATAATTATTGTATATATAACTATAGATTAGTTATACAACACATATGCCAATTGTATAATATCAAAATATGAAATTTTATACATCTCATATACAAATAATATATAAATAATATGCATTGTATTTACAGAAACATGTACTTCAAAAATAAAATTTAATATTACATAATAATAATTAAAATTCACCATAATAGTGATATGAGAGTTTAGAAAAATCTAGAGAGTAAGGATTTTGGGTAAATCGGGAGGGGTAAGGATTTTGAAAAAATTTGAGTTCCTATTATTTAAGGTAACTGTTTTTAATTCAAACTGTAATGGTATACATATATTACCTAAAATAAATGCTAAAAATGACGAAAAATATATTTTGACACAGTTGGCTACTAAAAACAAACAAAATCAACTCACTTTGTAAATTGGGTAAAAATAAAACTGTGGCTATTTCTAGTTTATTGCTAATATGGGCTGTTAATCTAGTTAATTCTTGAGAAAATGACCCTTTATATTCCCTCAAAATTTTAATAGCCCATATTTTTTCTCATTGACACGAAATGTCCCTCCGGCCCAAACATATTACATTTAATAGTCCGAAATGTCCGTTTTATATATTTTTAGTATATTGACAGTCTATTTTGTATATTTTTTGTATAGTGACAGTCCATTTTATATATATATTATATAGTAACAATCTATTGTATATAAATTATATAGTGATAGTCTATTTAGTATATTTTTTGTATAGCGAAAGTCTATTTTGTATAATAACACTCTATTGTATGTAAATTGTATAATGACAGTATATTTTGTATAAGGACATTCTATTTGTATATATTTTGTAAAGTGACAGGCTATTTGTGTATAGGAGAATTTGGTTAGGTAAGATAAAATTATGTATAAAATAAGAGTAGAAGTCGCTAAAAAGAAGTTTGTATTGTAGATTTTTACTACAATTTCTTTTTATCTTTGGTGAATGATTTGTTTCCGGAAGAAGATACGAAAGCAAAGATTGGTAGAGCTGTAGTGAACGAGATAAATTAGAAGAAGAAAATTTTAAACTTTGGCGAGTAGGAACTTACAAAATTTTATACAAAATTTATATAATATGTCTTTTGTATCTGATTTATGCATAGTAAAAATAAATTTCTTACAACTAATTATATATTATACATTTTATCTACAATTTTCATACATTATTTCTACTCAGTTATATACAACTACAATATCGTATAACTTAAATACAAATTTTATACAATATGCCTTTTGTATATTTTGTATCTGATTTATACATAGTAAAAATAAATTTTATACAACTAATTATATATTATACATTTTATCTACAACTTATCTACAATTTTCATATATTATTTCTACTCAGTTATGTACAACTACAATATCGTATAACTTAAATACAAAATCTATACAATATGTCTTTTGTATATTTTGTATCTGATTTATACATGGTAAAAACAAATTGCATACAACTAATTATATATTATACAATTTATCCACAAGTTATCTACAATTTTCTTACATTATTTCTACTCAGTTATATATAACTACAATATCATACAACTTAAATATAATTTTTATATAATATTGTTCAACTTTCATACAACAGTTAAATAATATATATATATATATATATNTTTGAGAGACTTACATATAAACAAGGTGGGAGACCAATTATCCATTTTGGTGGAAATTAGTCCAAAATTTGCAAAAAAAAATTGACATAATTATTAAATTATTCTTTTTCGAATTTTCACGAAACGGGTACTCAGGTTTAGCCCATAATTCTATGGCCCAGTTATAGTTTTGGTCCTTCACCTGAGTATGGCTTGGACCACATCTATTTCCCTATTAAATTTTTATATTTCTATACACTATATATGAAACTATATTATTATTCCTATCCAAGTTTTACTATAATTACATATTATATACTCAATTACCATTTATGTACATTTTAATAAAATTAATGATAATAATTAGTGTCCTAAAATCACTCTAACGTATTTTCCACTTCCCTACATTTCTCTTTCCAAATCCTACCCCCTTCCCCACGTATCTGTTCAATTTTCATTCAACCTGTGAGATGCTATTTTAGTCTTTTGCCGATTATTATCACGAACTGTTTGAACGAACAACCGTTAGATGTTCTGGGCAGGGTTTTGTTCTGTTTGATTTTGGCGTATTTCATCTCCATATAGTGTTTTGATCTATTCGTTTTTACTATTGAATTTTAACTTCACTATTTGTTGCCAATTACTGATATTCATTTTGACTCATAAATACATGCAATCAAGCTTAAGAGTCTTGTGGTGTTACGCTATTCATCTTTTTAATTGTGTGTTTTGGTTGTCTGTTTTGGGGACTAAATCAAGCTTTAGTAGTCTTTTGCAGTCTACAAGTGTTAATATTGACCTATCAATGTATAATAAAAAAAAGTATTTGAAGTTAAGACCAATGAGCAATGAGCAATTGAAAAAATCATTATACCACGTTTCTCTCTCCACATCTCAATTCCTAATTTCAGTAATGTAAATCAAAGGAAAAGAGAGCAGCAATTTCACCATTGACAGCCATTAAAAAGCATTTAAGCTTTGAATTCGAATTTGGATTTTCAAAAACCATTATTTGTTTGGATTGGATGTTGTTGCAAACAATTGGGAATATGGTTTGGAGTTTATATCTCAATTTTGAGGGTGTTTTGATGAAGATTAGACTTTATTTTGGTTGAATTTCCAATTGAAACTCCAAGAAGAAGAAGAAGAAGAAGACGACGACATGATATATATTATTGTAGTAAAATTGTATTATGTTGTTTATATATATATATATATATATATATATATATATATATAAACAACATAATACAATTTTACTACAATAATATATATCATGTCGTCGTCTTCTTCTTCTTCTTCTTCTTGGAGTTTCAATTGGAAATTCAACCAAAATAAAGTCTAATCTTCATCAAAACACCCTCAAAATTGAGATATAAACTCCAAACCATATTCCCAATTGTTTGCAACAACATCCAATCCAAACAAATAATGGTTTTTGAAAATCCAAATTCGAATTCAAAGCTTAAATGCTTTTTAATGGCTGTCAATGGTGAAATTGCTGCTCTCTTTTCCTTTGATTTACATTACTGAAATTAGGAATTGAGATGTGGAGAGAGAAACGTGGTATAATGATTTTTTCAATTGCTCATTGCTCATTGGTCTTAACTTCAAATACTTTTTTTTATTATACATTGATAGGTCAATATTAACACTTGTAGACTGCAAAAGACTACTAAAGCTTGATTTAGTCCCCAAAACAGACAACCAAAACACACAATTAAAAAGATGAATAGCGTAACACCACAAGACTCTTAAGCTTGATTGCATGTATTTATGAGTCAAAATGAATATCAGTAATTGGCAACAAATAGTGAAGTTAAAATTCAATAGTAAAAACGAATAGATCAAAACACTATATGGAGATGAAATACGCCAAAATCAAACAGAACAAAACCCTGCCCAGAACATCTAACGGTTGTTCGTTCAAACAGTTCGTGATAATAATCGGCAAAAGACTAAAATAGCATCTCACAGGTTGAATGAAAATTGAACAGATACGTGGGGAAGGGGGTAGGATTTGGAAAGAGAAATGTAGGGAAGTGGAAAATACGTTAGAGTGATTTTAGGACACTAATTATTATCATTAATTTTATTAAAATGTACATAAATGGTAATTGAGTATATAATATGTAATTATAGTAAAACTTGGATAGGAATAATAATATAGTTTCATATATAGTGTATAGAAATATAAAAATTTAATAGGGAAATAGATGTGGTCCAAGCCATACTCAGGTGAAGGACCAAAACTATAACTGGGCCATAGAATTATGGGCTAAACCTGAGTACCCGTTTCGTGAAAATTCGAAAAAGAATAATTTAATAATTATGTCAATTTTTTTTTGCAAATTTTGGACTAATTTCCACCAAAATGGATAATTGGTCTCCCACCTTGTTTATATGTAAGTCTCTCAAAGCCTCTATTGTGAAATTTTTACATGTACTTGGAAAATATACATGTCATTACAAATTCATTGGATATAAATATCAATTGATATTTCACAATCCAAACAAGTATAATTTACTCGGGGTTATTTGGTTTGAAGACAAGTTATACTGAGATTAGTAATATTAGAATTAGTGATACTGAGATTAATTATGTTGAGATTAGCTATCATGGTATCATTTCTTTAATTGTTTGGTATGTTATATTAATTATGGGATTGACAATTTAGTTATTTTATCCTGGAATTACTATTTCACTCAGGTATAACTTACCCGATACTATTATTAATCCTGAAATAACTTATCCCAAAATTAGTAATCAAACAAGGGAAGATGCGATACTAAATTTTTATCCCAAAATTATTTTTACTTATCCATCATTTCAAAACGACCCTGATATTATTAGCAGAAAGATGTCAACAATTTTAAAAGGTTTCATCAAACTGTCATGTAAGCTGAAACAAGTGGAATAATATCTTCTCTAAGATTGCATTATTAGTGTGCTTTACATTTCTAAAACTTCAAGATCTACTATTTCTTGCATATTTTCAAAGGGAAAAGGGCCAAATATGTCCCTCTACTTTAGAATATTGTTTATATTTAATCTCCATTATATTATTTGATCAAATTTACCCCTACCGTTATATTATCCGTCAAATTTACCCCTACCATCACCAACCTTTTATCTTATCTTTTATGTTTGTTTGACTGGTAATGTGTGTGTGGGG
>ML428095.1:11364-43295 GCA_005239525.1 Nicotiana knightiana
GGGGGTTCTTAGGGGGAAGGTGAATAAAAAGAGTCAACTGGTCTGCAAGAGGCATAGAGACAGTATCTCAGTTATGCAGTGAAATCTACATTAAAAAATTAAACAAAAGTTTGTGTTTAGGCTGGCTAAAGCTGCAGTATTTTACTGGCTCTTTCCTCGATTTCAAATGCTTAAAATATAAGTAACAAGAATCATGCATCAAAAGAATGAATGTATATCAAGTTTCCTTTCTTTTATCCATGCTATGAAAAAATACACTGCTCAATTTCACATCATCTTATCCAATAAATTAATCTTAATTAACTTTTCATGCAAAATTCTTGAACAAAATGCCTAGCTCGATCTCTTTTTGCTGGCTAGATGTTCAGTCTCTATCTATTCAAGATGATGAAAATACTCCGTTTATGAGAGAGAAATTCAGGATTTGAAGTTTATGAATTATTACATTGATCTCAAATTAATAATTTATAATTATAACTCTGTTCATAGTGAAATATTTATGGAATCTAGTGAATGACTTGATGTATATATATAGTCTAAACTAAAGTTATTAGATTCACGTGAATCCATAGCTAATATTATATAGATGGGTTCGTACCGTTTACGCTCAAAGTAAATTATAAAGCTGGCTAGCTACCCCCGGGGGTGGAGCTAGCTCTCTGTTTATAGGGTCGGTCAAACCCAATAGCTTTTGTGCAGATTCTGTATTTATCTAGTGAAATTCATGAAATATGTATAAATTATTATTTTAGAACCCAATAACTTAAGTGAACTAGAATCCCGAACTCATAAGCTTCAAATCCGACTCTGCCTCTAACCACGCATAGAAGAGAAAAAAATCAGTTTATCATAATACGGACTATTTTTTCACCAAAAATATGCTTTTGAGATGAAAACGTCTCTCCTCCATAACATTTTCAGATATTTGTTAGTGAAAAATTGGAATATGCTAACGTCCATCAATCAAAATATCCATTTTCAGTTTATTCACTATGCTTGGAATGAGGGAAAAGACTATCGAGAAGTATAGGGAAATGATTTTGTCGAGTTGATTAAGGATTCGATCGAATTTAAATTTTATATATATTCAAAATAAATTCATTAAAAACATACAATTCTTATTTAGGACGCAATAATTTAAAAAGACTAAAATTCTGAAAATTCTAACTCCTTCGTGATTGCATGATAAGTTAAACTATTCCAAACAATCATGCATACAGTAAAAGAGTAAATAACAATAATAATAAAATAACAATAAGACGTAGGCATCGAAGAGCAAAACAAAGGTAATGAGTGGAGTTAAGATGAGTCTTATAATAAAGACAGAATCAAAGAGTCAATTTGATTCCACTCCAAATTACTATCAAACAAATTCCTTCAGCCGCACAATACGTGGCATTTACTACTCATCGATTTCTCTGCTATTAAACCATCAATTTTCAGTTTTCTTTGATTTTGTTTGAAAGCCGCCAAAATATGCAAACGGCAGAAAACTCTGAATGGTGGGAGCAATTTTACCATAATTTTTAAAGCAATTTCCAGAATTTAAAACTTATGGTTTTGATATTTTAGTTTTTTTTAGTTAAAAAAATTCTAAATTAATAATTTATATTTATTTAATGACTTTCTTAAAATAAATATAAGATTTTAATCAAAACTACTGAGTCCGGCGAGCTCGTAATCGAAGGGCCGGCTTTGTCCCTGTATTGAGAAGACCTCTCATCCTTAAAGCACCGACGTGGGACTTTTAACAATCTCTCACGAGCATGAAATATTTAAGTTACACCATCAAAAAATAAGAATTGAGATGAATCGTACTCTAATATCACATTAAATAGGTTTTGAACCTAACTTAATCCCTAAAGTTAGCTGATGAAGCGATGATTGTTCATATCATATTGACTACTCGTCTCTTAGAGCAACGAGACAAAATACGGCTGACACATGATTAATTTTACATAATGCCCTATATCTTTATTAAACTCTCACTTGCTGATAATTGTCATGTCTTTTGTCCGTGTCCAGCTTTTTTTCCGTTCTTTGTCTATGTAAAAAAGTAGTCTGATATACAAAACTAAAAAAATAATCTCGTACCTCCAAAGGGTGTAACGTAAACAGCCTATTTTAAAAAATATTATGTCACGGTAGACAAGCAATTTTTAGCTGTTGTATGGAATCACTGACCTGTTACTTTCGATGATCAATATTCTCAATAACAATTGGAGATCCTGTGCTTGTTTTTCTAGCATTAGCCGTCACATTTCAATTCCCTAAAGTTCGAACTAAAATAAGAAAAAAAGCAAAAAGAGAGAGGAATGAAGTATCAATCCTGATTCTCTATCACGGCCCCCCTTTTCTTTTCCTCCTCTTCTTGATTTTTTGTTGTGGCTCATTTGGTTTTTTTGATGGGCTCAAAACGGACCGAAAATACTCTTATTATGATGTCATATTATTTGGTTTGGGTCAAGTCAGTACAATTTTTTTTTCAAAAGGTTTCACACCATTAGAGATCTCTACACATTTTCTATAGGATTCCAATAATTTTAGCTATCAATGTGGGACTTTGCTCGTACAACTAATAATTCTTCCCTCGAATTAAGTTTTATGTGGCCCACTACCAAGAACCACGGGTTAATTTCTGAATCCACTAGTCAATTTTCGAGATTCACTGCATGTCATCCACATCGTTAGAGTATTATGGCAACCTAAACACACAACTAGCTTCTTCTTGTTTGTGTGTATCTCTTAGCTTGTAAGGGAAAGTAAACCGACCCTCACGCCATCACTTTTTCATTGCCATAATCGTTCTACCGAACATGAGCTCTGATACCAGTTGTTGGGCTCAACACATTACGTGATGTTGTCCGCTCTGGGCCAAGCCTGCACAGTATTTCTCAAAAGGTCTCACACCATTAATAGATACCTATAACTTTTACATAAACTCTCAATCTTTTCAACTATCAATGTGGGACTTTGTTCGCTCAACTTACACATTTCAATCTCAAAGTGTAACTCGTAAGACTACAACTACCATTCTCAGCAGCCTCACAATAACATTACATTATTGCGTAATACCTATTGGAAAAACAGTTGTTACCAGTTGTTTACCCCTTTGGATTAGTTCTTAACCTTCATGTTTATCCTAGATTAGATATAGATTTAGATTTATCCATTTAGTTTATATTTATCATTCAATTAGTTAGATAGTTTATTGATTTGAATAAGTCTCTTAATTCAAGGAGTACTCTTGGAAAGACTTGTATTTAAATTGAGCTTGACATTCAATATAGATACAATTTTCCAACATATTCTTGAATGTTTATATGGTATCTGATCCTATACAACTCTAACGAGCATGATCCAATTTTTTTCTGCACCAAACCCTCCAATGACGAAAGATGAAAATACTACCAGTATTGTCAATGCCGACAACACTATTGGTACCACAACCATCATCCAATTGAACCATGTTTCCCAACTGCCTATCAAACTTAGTGGCGGTCATAATTTTTCCACTTGGAAAGCTCAGTTCTCCATGCTTATGCACGTCCATGACCTTTACGGTCACCTTGATGAGTCTACCCTGTCACGCCCCAAAACCGAGGGGCGCGACCGACGCTCAACCGAGTAAACCCGACTGACCAAGCCTGTTAGGTTTTATTCTACCCAAACTAATTCATGAATAAATAAGGGGTGACCCCCATTAATCATACTTTATAAATATTTCATTAACAACTTTCATTTTTGTTCCCATTAGCAGTTCCAGTCATAATATCCGAATCATTACAATTATTAGATATGAAGAAAACATATTTTCCAAAATACCAACATTTTCTAATCCTATTCCAATACCAGACGCCACCCACAACCTGTCTACGGAGCCTCTAAATACAACTGAAGAGAAATATGGAAATGCCGACAACAAGGCTCCGGCTATACCTCAAATGAAAAATACACGATCACCAAATGACGGGACCCCGAAATGAAGTGGGGATCATCAAGTTAGCTAGAAGGAACATCCCGCTATCGATGATCGATGCCGCCTACTGTAGAAACACCTGCATCCATTAAAGATGCAGTGCCCCCAGCAAAAGGGACATTAGTACTATCGAATAGTACTAGTACGTAAAGCTAAAAATCATCTTCAGAATAGAATAACCATACAAGAAAAGGAAATCCATAAAAATAACAAATTACATTCAATTATATCCAAATGTGCAATTGAAACATATTAACTTTTTTAAAATACGAAAGTGTTACATATTTTTAGTTTGGGGAGATCTTTAGTACCAATAATACCACAAGTCATGATATCACTGTTCACAACGCCACCCTACTCTTCGTACGGAGTCCGATCTCGGCCTGATAGGATAAGCCACCTTATTTAAAGTTGTAACCACAATCACATTTGTATCACAATTTCCAACACGAATTACCACCATGTGTGCGGCATGGCGTCCGATCACGACCCGATCGGCTAAGCCGTCTCACCAAAGTGTCGTGTGGTTCGACGTATCCATATTTACCAACAATCTCATCCCAATAAAGGGGAATAAACTCATCACACTAGTCTCATCCCAGTTAAGGGGAATAATTTTCACAATGCACCCTACACCGGTACGTGTAGTTTCGGGGTTAGGTTATTCAAACCTACCCTTCCTTGGTGACTATTGATCTCCCAAGAAGAATATTTTTATATGGATTTGCACCCAAAGGTAACACATATACATATACAGTAATGTATTCATCTCAGACTATTCACATTGTTCAAATCTTTTATTAGCATTTTGAACCTCTCACAATAAAAATATTTCCTTGGCTCTCTAGGACTTTCACAAGTGTCATTATTCAAGGCACGATGGCCGCATTTTGTTTATATTCCATATTTTCACTTCATTTAATTTAAAGGATCACCACCAAATACCAACATATAGAACATTCCAGAAATCAAATACCTCAAGTGCATTAATAATGGGACTTTAAGAACAAAGGACCAACAATAGAGGCACACATCAAAGTCACAAACAAGCAGTACACAAATTATCCTTGAATTACTCTTTATGGATTATTATCAACAAGACATATTCAATTAAGTCATTAAGTACAAGTAGGAACAACTAGGAGTATTGAGCGTATCGAGTTTTCCTCACCCAATTGGTATACTAGTTTTCATTTAGAATACTATTCAAAGACATACTATTTTAATAAGCAACCATACTTTAAACCTCTATATTTCGTCAACAAGCTCATTCAGAATAATCAAGTTTATAAGTTCATATGGGATGACCCGAAATATAGAAATTAGAAATTTTGAGCCGATTATACTTGAACTTACAGAAAACATTACGGAATTCCATTCCAAGAGATAAAGTTTAGTCAACATACCTTAATTGAGTTTTCTTTAGAGCTTTTAGACGATCCCATTTTTAGCAACTGCAATACATTCTAACAATATAACAAAATTAAACCCGAAATTAGTAGGATGGTCGTAATTCTAGCTCATTAGAGCGTTTTTCCAAACACTAGGTGTGCATTACTGTTCTTAGGTCCTTTTATGAAACATTCTGCTGTCTTTACACCCATCCCTAGTTTACAACCTTCTTCCTACTTTAGGGATACATGCATGCAAGAAATTTACCCCTCCCCACACCTAATATTTACTACATCAATTATTCCCCTTTTTACTAGATTTGTGAATTTAGAGTACGGGGTATAGATTCTTACCTCTATAGTGCAGGCCTAGGTTGCTTTCCTTGATAAATATTCAAATTTCAAGCAATAATTGAGGGGTATTGGATGAGGATCACCTTCTCACTCTAAAGCTCATTCTCTCACTCTAGTAATCAGAAAAATACGATTAAAAAAATAGCCTAATGGGGTGTTTTAACAGAATGGGGGTCGGGTTTTAAATTAAGAAAATGGGTGCCCCGACACAGGTTTGCGCATATGCGACCGCATAATGGATATGCGTTCCGCAAAGTGACCGCAAAATGCCCTCCAAGAAGATGAATTTCTGACCGAGTATGCGACAACTATGTGGTCCTCATACCTGTTCTACAGTCGCATAATGCACCGTAGAACTCCCTTCGCGAAACCCAGGAGAGGTTATGCAACCAATATGTGGTCCGCATATTGATTATGCGATCGCATAATCGACCGCAAAACTGGCATCAATTTTGGCTAGATTTTCTGCTTCACTCTGCAGCCATTATGGGGTTCGCAGAGTGTTTATGCAACCGCATAATGGGCCGCAGAAATGCGTAAGTCTGAGAAATATTTTCTTCTCAGTCCGCAGGGTACTGTTCAATCCAAAAAGTCCGAACTGCGGCGAGCAAGCTCGACGCGAAGAATTTCTACTATAATAACCGCAGGAATCTAACTTGGCACTACGAAATCCCGAGATTTTGGTTAAGAATTTTACGGGTCCTTACATACCCTGATTCCCACACCAAGAACTACTTTTGGCACCAATACAACCTCTCATCCTACTTATACGCTTTAGTTCCGTCAGGATCAACTCATCCAGAACGCTCTTATGACATATGTAGACCCTACCATTGCTTCCACGGTTGTTGATGCCAACATAACCGAACATGCTTGGGACTCCTTGCACACTGCTTATGCAAATAATTCCCAAACTCGGATCTTCAGCCTTCGTGACCAACTTGCACGAATCACAAAAGACACCATTCTTATTACTGAGTACCTTCAGTGTATGCGGTCCCTCTCTGATGAACTTGCCACTACAGGTGCCTCGGTTTTTAACTCCGAACTTATCATCAAGATTCTTGGTGGACTTGGACCTGAGTTTCATGAGGTATCGGCTTCCATACAAGCAGGTGACACCACCGTCACCTATGAGGAACTATATGAAAAGTTGCTCGATCACGAGCTCTTTATCCAACATGAGGAATCTAAGAAAACTCATAGTCCTATAACAACAGTGGGTGCTACTCACAACAAAATAGAACAACAATGTCAAAAATCGAAACAATCGCCGCCAATCCTACAACAACAACTCTCAACCATGGCGACAGAATACTCGCTCCAATACATCCATCCAGTGTCAACCCCAAAACAATAACCCAATAAGTGTTAGTTTTTTCCAACTATGCAACAAGATTGGCCAAACTACAAATGTATGCCGATCCCAGTCATATAATCATTTTGAGGTCAAAGCCAATTATATCACATGCTTCAACACTTCCGCTAACCCATGGATAGTGGATCTGGTGCCACATACCATGTCACAATCGAACCTCATAACCTATAACCATACCACGACAACGAGGATGTCTCCATGGGTGATGGTAACAAAATTTCCATCTCACATAATGGTTCTACTCAGTTGAATCCATCACATAATGTTTTTAATCTAACTTATACTCTATGTGCTCCAACTATCAAACGTAATCTTATATCTATTTCTAAATTAGGACTATCTACAATATGTTGAATTCTTTCCTTTATCTTTTCTTGTGAATGATTTGAAAACACAGACATTGTTGGCACGCGGACGGACCAAAAATGGACTATATGAGTGGCTCATTTCACATCCACAAGCTCACATATCTACTACTTCAACTTCCCTAACCACTTGGCACCAAAGATTGGGTCACCCGCACTCTAGAGTTCTTACATATGTCTTGAATAAATTCCCGCTCCCATTTGTTGAGCGAGACATGTTTCTTTATTGTAATTATTATTTTTCTATAAAGCCCATCGACATCCGTTTCACATATTAACTCTAGAAAGCTCTAAACCTCTTCAAATTATTTTCAGTGATTTATGCGGACCCTCTACTATGTTATCTATTGATAAAAAATTATATTATTGTATTTTTTTTTATCAATACACAAGATACATATGGTTCTACACACTTAAAAATAAATTTGAAGTCAAAGAATTTTTTCACAAATTCCATCCTCTGATAGAAAAACATTTCGATACCAAAATTCTATCGCTTTATACTGATGGTGGAGGAGAGTATAAAAGTCCTGACTCTTATCTCTCGCTTCACGGTATCGAACACCTTTCCACCCCACCCTATACGCCTCAAAGAGTTGCTCTTGCTGAGCGCACGCATCGTCACATTATTGAAACTGCACGAACACTCGTACATGTGGCGTCTCTCCCATCACTTTTTTGGTCATTCGCCTGTCACCATGCGATCTATATCATTAACCGAATCCCCACCACATTTTTAAATAATAGTTCTCCTTATGAAAAATTATTTGGTAGGACACCTGATTATGCTTCTCTAAGAATTTTGGGTGTTTATGTTATCCACGGGTTAAATCATACTCCAAAAATAAACTTGAACCAAAATTCATCCCATGTGTTTATCTTTATTTTTCATTGTCCCATCACTATCACTAGTGCTTTGATCCAATCTCATTAAAAATTTATTTATCCAGTGATGTACATTTTGTTGAAAATAGCTTTCCATTCAAAAATTTGTTCTCTAATATTACAATTCAAAAAAGTCACATGTAATGGACAACTAGTACAATTCTTAAATCCATCAATTTGACCCCTAATATTTCTAATATTTTAGATTTTCCCCAACAAATCAAAATACCAATTCCAGTTGCAGAACCCCAACCCCAAATGTCACTCATGCTCTAAACCTAATAGAGCCACCACTACAAACCCCCATCTCCGGCGTGCCAGCGGCAGAAGCGGATTCGAACTCTTCAAAGAATTCTACTCGAGGTAATCCTCTCTCTCCTCCTTCTTCTATAATTCCCACTGCCTAGGAGTCTAACTGTCCATGCACATCTTCTCTGAAACCTTCAAGCACTACCCTTCAATCGCCAAACCCCAACACATCTAAAATTTACCTAATTCTACATCTAAAACATCACATACCTCTCCACTACTTCTAGTGTATCACAGCAGAACACCCCAAACCAAAATCATAGCACTTCCTCCTACTGTCTCTGTTCGAACCGGCAGCAACCAAGCGGCATCCTAGTTGACCGATACTTTCCCACCCTTCCCCTCCCAGTCGCATTATCACTCGTTCACAAAATAACATTCAAAAACCAAAGCAAATTTTTGACTACATTGCTCATTTAGAAACTTCACTTGTACCACATACATTTAAACAAGCTGAGAAACACCCTGAGTGGAGAAAAACTATAAAATCATAATTTGATGCGTTGCTGAATAACTGTACTTGGGAACTAGTTCCAAATTGTCCTTCTAAAAATATTATTTCATGTAAGTGTCTTTTCGGGATCAAAAGGAAAGCGTACGGGTCTGTTGATCGCTACAAAGTGAGACTAGTTGCCAAAGGACTTAGTCAAAGATCGGGTGTTGATTTTCACTCGACTTTCAGTCCGGTAGTCAAACCTACCACTGTCCGAATCATTCTTGTTGTTGCTCTCAAATTTCACTAACCCCTTCGTCAGCTCGACGACAAAAATGCATTTCTTCAAGGTGATCTTGAAGAGGAGTTTTACATGAAGTAACCTTCGGGGTTTACTCGTGCCAACAACCTGACTCATATCTGTAAGTTGCGCAAGGAAATTTATATGGCCTAAAGCAAGCACCTCGGGATTGGTACAATATACTCAAAGGTCATCTTCTCTGCATGGTATTTGTTAAGACTAAATCTGACAACTCTCTATTCGTTAGGATCAGCAAAGCCGGTTTCATGTTCATTCTGGTATATGTTGATGACATTATCGTCACTGGCAGCAATCCTATCATTGTGAATGAGGTTATAGCTTATTTTTCTTCTTACTTCTCAATTAAGATTTGGGAAGCCTTCATTACTTTCTTGGTGTTGAGATGATTCGCAGTTCAGATGACATTATTCTCTCTCAAGCAAATTATGTCATTGAAATTTTAAGTGCAGAATTGATGTCTGGTTGCAGAAGTGCTAAAACATCAATGAGTTACTCAAACTCAATGATGGGGATGACCTTACAGATGCAACTCGCTATCGTCGAGTCCTAGGCAGACTTCAATATCTGTCTTTTACAAGGACATGCATTTCCTATGCGCTCAATAAATTGTCCCAGCTTATGCAATCGCCATAGGACTTAAATTGGAAAGCTGTGAAACGTGTTCTCAGGTAGCTTCGTGGTACAATCCAGTTTGGTCTTCGTGTGTCCCCAAATTTTGATTTTAATCTGCACATGTATTCTGATGTCGACTGGGCTGAAGATCTCCCTAATAGATCCTCCACATCTGGCTATATTCTGTTTCATGATCGAAACCCTATCAGTTGGTCTCCAAAAAAGCAGAAAATTGTAGCTTGCTCATCAACTGAAGCAGAATATAGAGTTGTTGCCAACCCTCTTGTTGAGTTGTTATGGGTGAGAAACCTATTGCTTGAGATGAAGCTTCATGTCAGAGATACTCCCACAATCTACTCCGACAACATTGGTTTCTCTTACCTAAGCGAGAATACGAGTCTTCATAGCCGTATAAAGCATGTTGAGGTCGACTTTCACTTTGTGCGCAACTATGTTCAACCGAGGGGGGTTCAAGTTGTTCATGTTCATTCTGCGGACCAACTAGCTGATACGCTCACCAAGCCACTTGCCAAACCAGCCTTTCACCATCTTTTCAAGGCATAGTTACTCATCACCTAACTTGAGGGGGGCGTATTGGAACAACAGTTGTTACCAGTTGTTTATCCCTTTGGATTAGTTCTTAGCCTTTATGCTTATCCTAGATTAGATATAGATTTAGAGTTATCCTTTAGTTTATATTTATCATTCAGTTAGTTAGCTCTTGATAGTGTTTTGATTTGAATTAGTCTCCTAATTCAAGAAGTACTCTTAGGAAGACTTGTATCTAAGCTCAGTTTGCCATTCAATATAGATACAATTTTCCATCATACTCTTTAGTGTTTATAATACCAACCTTTATTTATTCTTTCTGGTTCCTATAAATTAAACAAGCTATAAATATTTATATAAAATCAATGTTCAATACATGGCTTAGGTAGTATAATAGCAGTAGCAGCATCTTTTCATTGACTTGGATTTGCAAATGTGGTCAATGTGGTCAAAAAGTGACCCTATATTACACCAAGCATTTAGTCAACCCTATAGTGAGACTGATCTTTGACTAAGATCCCTCAATAAAGCAAATTATTTAAGATGAAAACAGAAAAAAACAATATACAGCAAATAATAGCTGGAATTACATGTAATTTAGATGTTCTAGATTTTAGATCTAACCAACAGTCAACTCTAAAGTAGCATCAATAATAATATATATACGCTTATATACTATAATAAAAAAAAATACAGCTAGTTAGTATGACTTAAACCTTGAGAAACAAATAAAGCAATGGGTGAGAGGTGGAGAGAAAATTTCTTTCCAAAACAAAAACACAATTTTAAATTGCTAAAGTTGAAAAAAGAATACAATATACGATGCGCGTGCTAGGCGCATGTCGCGAGTTCAAATCTTATCACAAACATAAGTTTGATATGTAAGTAAAGAAGGATAAAGAAACGGACTATCACATATTTTTAGGGATTTCTCGATTATCAGAGAAATAAAAATAAAGTAAAAAACAGGTCCCACATCCAATTTCATGCAATATCAAGCTCTTTGATACTTCACTACGCAAAAGGTCTATTTTGAAGTTACAACTTACAACATAGTTACCAGCCAAGAAATAACTCCAAAGAAAACATAAGAAAGCCCATCTCAATCACAATAGATTTGCATATCTTGTTTTACTGTCAATATGATAAGGCATTAGGATCTCATATTTAGTGTAAAATCAACCTTCTAAGAGTCAACCAAACATAAGTAAAATAACCCATCAATCAAAATAGATATTATCTATGAAAGGTGACTCAATAAACTATGAAATATTTTCAATCACATAGGATACTAAGTGAAAGGTGACCTACGAGTCACGAGTTCGAATAACGATAAAGTTATTTTAGTGTGATCTATAGGTTATGGGTTCAACCAGTAAAAACAACGAATAATATTTGTGAAGGTACGACCCTTTCCCGGAAGAGCTTGCGTGAACGTACTCTTTATTTTACATAGGACACTCTGTAATTTGGCTAAAAGAGCTTTGGAAGAATAGAAAAAGCAGCAGTAAACAAAATCTAGATTTACCTCTTCTGGTAAAAATGTGGGTACGTATTCAAAAGGTTGCAATTTTTGCTATTTGTGAACAGCAGCTAACACTTTTAAGAAATGCCAAAAATTGCAAACTTATCTCTGAACAATCACAAAAGGTGTAAATTATTGCTTCTTGATTTCTATAAGATTTCAATATTCGAAGACACTGATAGCTACAAGTAGATATTACTTTTGATTCTGTAAGCAGAAAAAAAGGTTCTTTTTAGAGAATCAGCTGGATATGTCCTATATTCATATTTAATTTCAACGTTTTAAACTTTTAAACACAAATTTAACTTATATACATCAAATAAGTAAAGATTCTTGAATTTAAATTATACATATCGTTAATACCACAACAACAACATACTCAGTATAATCTCACATAGTGGGATCTCAGAAGGGTAGTGTGTACGCATACCTTAATCTTGGAGGTAGAGAAGTTGTTTGCAATAAACTCGACTTAGGATATATATCGTTATTATAAAAATAAAAAATAAAAAGGTTAACTATCTTGTCATACAAAAGGGTGTTCTGCGAGTAACAATCCTTAAAATATGAGATGGATAATCTTGAAAATAAAACAAGTTTTATCGGTTATAATAGGTAAATGCGACATGACGGTGTAAAAAATCTTGCAGTGTATATAACTTAAACTCAAAATTTTTTATAATAAATTAATTATAACTTGTGATATCAGGTTAGTTATCATTTTTATCAAATTACTAATTAATAATTATCAAAATATTTATCTATAACTGCCGCTTAAGTTACTTGATTCTATAAATATTGAATGTTTTTCTTATTTTTTCCCTCCCCCACCCTACCCACAAGCTTTCTTCTTCCTATCTTTGTCAAGAAGGGAAAGGACAATGGATTAGATGCCATTTGTTTTCTAATTCTTCTATTATTATACTAGTTTCATTATTGGCTTGAATTATTGAGTTTAGAAATAATTAAAGAGAGTTTGAGTAAATTTGTTTCTAAAACAGAATGCAGCAGGTAAAAAATAAACATGAAAATTAAGATGGCATTTGCAGTATGATGTAATATTCTCACTATAAAATGAACTATGAATTTCATCAAAATCTCAGCTTTATATATACAACATGATTCTCTTGATCTTTTTAAGGCAAAAGACAATAGCTAGCTAGCCATTTTAAAGTACCAAAATACCCACGGTTTTACCCAATTAATTCACCACAAAAAAAGAACTACTATCATCACTATAGGTTTGAGAAAAACGTGGGTATTTTGGATAATAAAAAGAAAAAAGACCAAAAAAATTAAAAAAATCAAGAACCTAAAAATTTTAGAGAGAAAATTGATCTCTACTTGTTATGAAGAGGATCTGGACAACTTGGTACTCTTCTTTTGCTGTCTTGTAATAAAGTCCCATTTCCATTTCTCGTACTGTTGTTGAGATTAGAGAAATACTTTTGAAACAGCTCCGTTTGATTCTTGTTGTTGTTGGAATTTTGCTCTACTTCTGCTACTGTATTTTCAGGAAATATCCTTATTGCCCCAACAAAAAATTGTCCGCTATGAACCAAAGCCGAGATAATCATAAGCAGAAACACAAGAGAAGAGGAATAATACATAGTTTTTTTGGTTCTACGACTATTTCTGCCGGAAAATGACATGGCCAGGAAGGCAAAAACACCCACATAAAGAAGAAACCAAATGTCGAAAATTTCTTGGTTTTAAGAAGTTTGAGCCTTTTGGGCAGAATGGTTTCTTTTTATCTCTCGATATTCTCTCTTTTTTATGTAGAAAATAAGAGGAGTGTTGTGTTTAAGTGTGTTATTTTCAACTACTCAAGTATGAGTTGACGGCTTAGTGTTTGTATACATAAAGAAAGAGAGACACAGAAACAAAGAAAGAAAATGGTATGGGGGAGGAAACAAGGGGGGGGGAGGGGAGGGGGACAGGGGTAGTAGTCATATAAAGAGTAGTAGGGCCCATTTACTAAAGAATACAGCAAAACTAGCAGTGGGTATGTTCTTGTATGAGGTTGTTGTTGGAATTTAAAAATGTCTATTGAAGAAAAAATTGAAAGTTTAACTACTACCCTAAACTAGAGTTCTTGCCTTTGAGTTTTCACAATGAGAAAATACGGGTAGATAATATTTTCTCCTTTAATAGGTCTTATGCGGTGTGAATCAGAAGTCGGAGCGCCAATGTGGCTATCGGATATTGGTGGAAATCCAAAAAAGAGTTACTCGCTCAGTTTCAATTTTTGTGATGGGACCCTCCCCCCCCTCCCCTCCACACACAAAGTACATCTTACGCTTATAGGCCGTTATAACTATCCAAGAAGACACTCGAAACTGAAAGGAGAAACAAATCCACCCGGTGAATTGCCGAGTCAAAAGTCTTACGACACATAAGCGGGGTTTTTCTAAAAAGCCAAGGTCGTGGGTGGATAAGAGGGGCCACTCGGAGACTTGGAATTTCAGCAGGAAATGCGAAGGCTGCAACAAGTCCTCTATCAACTCTTTTTTTATGGTCAAGAGGATCTACAATTCTACATTGATCCACAAGCATAATTTGACTTGATACACAATTTAGGAAGAAAAAAAAAGGATTCTTAAAAATTATAGTTAGACAAGTCATGATGTTTGTTTGGTCACAAGACTTTTGAAACTTCTAATCTTATATTCGACATAACATTTATGTTACCATACAAGCTTCTCATTAAGGATAAAAATAAAAAATAAAAATATTTCTCAATAATACGATCAAATCAATATTTATTGAATTTGAAATAGACTAATAACAAAATAGTATCACATGAACCGGAATATATGGAGTAATATACACCAAAAATTACAGAAATATAACACTTTTTTGGGCGATCTACACCTTTTGATCCGCTCTTGTTTTATGTACTATATTTCAAAGTCAAAAATTAAAAGCATCGTCCATGGGGCAAGCAAGGGACACCACTTGTTAAACTTGAACTTTTGTTATGGAGCAAGTGAGGGGTAACACTTGTTAAACTTGAAATTCTATCATTAGGTAGGCGGAGACAAATATTCAAGCCATCCACTTTGAGGACTATTTGTGTACTTCACCCGATCATTGACAGTAATTTTAACATTATCAGTCATCGAAAAAATAAAAGATTTGACTTATATATACTGACAACGTAAACTTTTACAATATATATATATAGAAAGAAATATGAGTTCGAGTACTCATATTTCCTACTCATCATTGAGTTTTTGAACTTGTTAAAAAATTATGGAATTGTTAGGTTTGACCGCAAAATGCATATATTAATATAAGAAGAATTGAATGTCGGTGCTATGCAAATTAATTATCACTTGAGAATGAAAGATTATACTGCCTAATTACTGAAAACTTTAATTAAAAATGAGCTTAAGATAAAAAGTACACTCGGATTAAAAAAGTACTTATATTTAAAGACAGAGATTTACAAAAACATGAGGACGTATTTTGGTAGGTTAAATTGACCGGGAATCTCGCTACTGTGTTAACAAAGAATTTTGTTGTTTAACGTTCTAAATTAAAATTAAAAAAATTATGCATGTAATCTATCAAATTATTTTTGTGTTGATATACGTTGTAAACATAAGATTGCTCACTAGGTTTGTACGACCCTAAAAATATGCATGTAATTTATCAAATTGCTAGCTTTGATGCTTATTAAGTGAACTTGTGAACCCTAATTGAAATATTAATATCAATTGTTCGTTTTTTACTTCAATTTAAAGAATCAAATTGCTATATGGTGTGGTTTACCAGTGTACTTGGATTCAGTATATGTTTCCAAGAGAAACCAAATAAATCATTCGAACCTAAAAAACTTTAAGCTTAATATTAATTCTTAATTAGCAAATGGTAACTTTTTTCATTTTAAGCTTACATATTAGAAAATATATATAGTATTAGGACAATTGCGACTTGGCTCAATTTTACATAATTGAGAACTTTTTTTCTAGTGATCCAAATTTATGTATTTTTTTAAAAACTAAATAACTGGTTTGTTGAGAGATAATTTCTCGATTTTTCGTAGAAAGATACTGTAAATAGGGAAGTTGTTCATTCCGACATTCCAATACTATAATTTAATTCACTTTGACTTTTATACATTTTTTTACTTACATTCGTCGATCCATTTGATGAAGCCATTGGCCCATTGTAATTTTTTATCAATCAGAATTGAATTTAAACTAAAAAGGTTGCTAATATTCCGTTTACCTAAACCACGAAAACCAGGTCGGTGACTCTACCAAATCTCGTTTAATATTGAGATTAATTTATATACATACTTTTAGCAATTTTTCATTTACATTCAACTAGAGTTTTCTGTGGATTGCATTCCATATACATGCTTTTGCTACTTAAATAATTCTCGTTTGTCATCTCCTTTATTCTTTCTTCACAGGATATATAAATCGAGACTTATACGGTCAAACATTATTATAACAGTCTCGTTTGTTCTGAATATTTTTGAATATTATAGCGATATGTTGTTATAGAGAACATATATTATAACATAATATAAAAATTGGTTCCGAAAAAACTTGACTTTTATAATGAAGTGTTATTATATAAGAATATTGTTGTATAGAGCTTTGTGTTATGTCGAGGAAGAGGCAAGCCCGAAACTAAAGAAGATAAAGAACACCGAATTTTAACGTGGAAAACCCTTCAAATCGAAGGTAAAAACCACGGGATCACAAAGATCCAAAAAACTCCACTATAATAATAAAAGTGTTACAAAAGTTCTCCAAATTGACTGTACAACAAGTGCCAAACACGGAGCAACAATAGCAACGACAAATCAATAGAAAAAGAGGAGAAGTCATAAAACTGGAGCTGTTGTTCGAGGAACGAAATCAGATACTACGAGCCTCCAAATCTGATTTCCACCGTTCAAATCAAGGACCAAGATGTTAAGAACACTCAGTAACAATTGCAGCCCGATCCAACGGTTAACGGATCGGAAAACGTGATTTGAAGTTGGCTGATCGGAATAAAAATTTGCAGCAAAAACGAATACTTTTCTTCTCTCTTCTCTCTTGACGAAAGCTCTCTCAAAAATAACTCTTATGTGTTTAAGTCTTTCAAAGACTTGTACCAATGAGCATAGAACAATTCTCCAAGGTTGTCCTATTTATAGATAATGAGTGGTGCTTTCTCTTAAAGCTAAAACCAACTCTAAATAGGAATAAATACCGAATCCAATTCCGAATAGGAATTGAAACCAAAAGAGAATAGGATTAGACCATTAGGCCTTTGGCTGGACAACATGGCCATGTGCCCAACAAATGTATCTTCAAGTAGAGGAACTATTGACAAGCTTCATGCCTGCCAGTTTTCTGCAAAATTCATGTTTATTTGCAACCACCACCTTTGTCAGCATATCCGAAGGATTTTCATCAGTGTGTATCTTCTCAACCTCAAATAATTTCTCTTCCACGACCATTCTTATCCAATGATACTTTCTATTTATATGTTTGGTCTTAGAATGAAAAATGGAGTGTTTGGTGAGACAGATAGCACTCTGATTATCACAAAATAAGATGTACCTTGGCTGCTCAAAGCCAAGATCATTAATAAACTCCTCCATCCATAATAGTTCTTTGGCACCTTCTGTGACAGCAATATATTCGGCTTCTGTGGTGGATAGAGTTATGCACTTCTATAGTCTAGATTGCCAAGAAACAGCTCCCCCTGTAAAAGTGATCAAATGACCGGAAGTGGATCTTGAATTATCAAGAATGCCTCCTAAATCAGAGTCTGTGCAACAAACAAGTTCAGGCTTGTCATTTCCAAAGCACAGCTTCAAATCTGCAGTACCTTTCAAATATCTTAATATCCATTTTACTGCATCCCAATGTTCTTTTCAATAATTAGAAAGGAATCTACTAACGGTACCAACGACATGTGTATATCTGGTTTAGTGCAAACTATAGCATACATCAAGCTGCCAACGGCAGAAGAGTAAGGAATATGAGACATCTCATTTTTCTCTTCATCAGTAGATGGACTCTGATTAATACTCAATTTGAAGTGTTTAGCAAGAGGAGTACTAACCACTTTTGCATTTGTCATGTTAAACCTCTTGAGTACCTTCTCAATGTAATGCTTTTGGGACAAAAACAACTCAATTCTATCTTTATATTGGTGGATTTGAATGCCCAAGGTTTTCTTTGCTGGCCCCAAGTCCTTCATCGCAAAGGATTTGCTCAACTGCTTCTTAAGGACAGCAATTCTGGATTTGTTCTTGCCAACAATAAGCATATCATCCAGTTAAAGCAATAAGATAATAAAATCATCATCAGAGAACTTCTGAAAGAATACACAGTGGTCTGAAGAAGTTTTCGTGTACCCTTGTTCTTTTATGACAGATTCAAGCTTCAAATACCATTGCCTTGGAGCTTGTTTCAATCCATACAGGCTCCTTTTCAATTTGCAGACATAATTTTCTTTTCCTTTAGTTACAAAACCCTCAGGTTGCTCCATATAAATCTCCTTATCTAAATCACCATGAAGAATAGCAGTCTTGACATCCATCTGCTCAACCTCTAAATCTAGGCTTGCGGCTAAGCCTAGAACCACACGAATAGAAGACATCTTCACAACAGGAGAGAAAATTTCATCAAAGTCAACTCCCTTCTTCTGGACAAATCCTTTAACAACTAACCTCGCCTTATAAATAGGCGCAGAGGTATGGTTATCTTGCTTTATTTTGAATATCCATTTGTTAGATAAGGCTCTCTTACCTTTCAGCAATTTCACTAACTCGTATGTGTCATTATCATGGAGTGACTTCATCTCATCTTCCATGTCTTCGATCTACTGATCTTTGTGAGTATCTCGCATGACTTCATCATAATTCTCAGGTTCTCCCATGTCAGTCAAAAGTACATATTCATCAGGAGGATAGCGCATGTATTTTTGTTTCTCCCTTGTAGATCTTCTAATAGAGGTTTCGGGAGCATTCAAAGTAGTTGCCTGAGCAGGAATTGCTTCCTGATCAACCACAACTTCATGAACTGAAGCATCTATAACATCTACACCATGATGATCATTTTTATCTTGATTACTATCTCCATCATTGTCTTGGGTTTCTTCATGTGCAATAGGTGCCTTAGCAATAGAAACTGGATCAATATCAACTAAGCTCGTATTACTCTGAGAATCTATCTTCTCAGCTTTGTTAATATCTTCAATAGTCTGGTCTTCCAAGAATATTGCATCACGACTTCTAATAAGTTTATTGTCAACAAGATCGTAAAAACGATATCCAAACTCATCTTGAACATACCCGATAAAGATGCACTGCTTAGTTTTGACATCCAGTTTCGATCTCTCATCTTTAGGAACATGCACACAAGCTTTACACCCAAAAACTTTCAGGTGATCATAAGAAACATCTTTGGCAAACCAAACTCTGTCTGGAACATCACCATCTAAAGCAACAGCAGGAGACAAATTGATAACATAGGCAACAGTGTTAAGTGCTTCCGCCCAAAATGTATTTGGAAGTTTAGCTTCTGAAAGAAAGCATCTAACTCTCTCAACTAGAGTTCTATTCATCCTCTCTGCCAAACCATTCAATTGAGGCGTTTTGGGCGGAGTTTTCTGATGATGAATTCCTTGTTCCTTGCAATAGTTATCAAAGGGACCACAATATTTACCACCATTATCAGTGCGAATACATTTTAGTTTCTTCCCCGTCTATCTCTCGGCTAAGACCTGAAATTCCTTAAACACGTCAAGTGCTTGATCTTCAGATTTCAAAGGATACACCCAGAGCTTGCGAGAATGATCATCAACGAATGTCACAAAGTAAAGTGCACCACCTTTTGACTTTACTTTAAAAGGACCACACAAATCAGAATGTACTAGCTCCAATAAATCAGGCTTTCTTGAGGAAGGATGGCTACTAAAGGAAACCCTTTTCATTTTCCCAGCTAAACAATGGATACACCGTTTCAACTTTGCTTGTTTCACTCCAGAAAGCAAACTTTTCTTAGCCAAATATGTAATCCCCCTCTCACTCATATGACTCAATCTTCTGTGCCACAATTTCGATAAAGTGTCACTTTCCACCAGATTTATGGAGTCATTAAGAATAGATCCATGCGTCACATATAAATTACCAGACTTGACTCCTCGAGCCACTACTAACGAGCCCTCGGTGAGCTTCCATTGGCCATTAAAGAGGGCATTATGGTAACCTTCATCGTCTAATCTTCCTGCGGAGATCAAATTGAAAGGAAAGTCTGGAGCATGCTTGACATCTTGAAGAACTAACGTTGAACCATTATTAGTTTTCAAATAAACTGTACCAACACCAAACACCTTAACTTCACTGGCATTGCCCATCTTTAACACTCCAGAATCAACAGGAGTATAAGATGAGAAAAAATCTTTTCTTGGTGTGACATGTGAGGTAGCTCCAGAATCTACTATCCAGCTCGTCTCATGGGATACCAAATTGATGACATTTTCATCATAAGCAAAAAAGAAGGTCATCTCGAACAATAGCAACAACATTGTTCTTGTTATTTTCAATTTTATTTCCTTCTCTAATGTCTTGCAACCACTTGTGGCAAAACCTTTTGATGTGTCCTTTCTTGCCACAATGGTTGCATGTAACATTATGGTATTTGGACCTTGACTTACTTCTAATTTTACCTCTATTCCTCGAGCCTCTTGTTCTATCTCTCCCCCGGTCTTCTGTAACCAAGATATCTGCTTGTGAGGACGAACCTTGAGATTTTCTTCTTACTTCCTCATTCAACACACCACTCTTGACATATTCCATGTTCTCCTTACATCCAGGAGCTGAATTTGTCAAAGAAACACGAAGAGTTTCCCAAGAGTTGGCAGAGTATTAAGAAGCCAAAGTCCTTGTATCTCATCATCAAAATTAACTCCCATTCCAGACAGCTGATCAAGGACGCCCTGAAAATTATTTATGTGATCAAGGATAGTGATGCCTTCCTTGTATTTAAAGATCATCAATTTCTTTAGCATGAACAACTTGTTGTTCCCAGTTTTTGAAGCATAAAGAGTCTCTAGCTTTTCCCACAATGATCTCGCATGTGTCTCATTCACAATATGGTTGCGAACATTATCTTCAACCCATTGTCGTATATATCCACATACTTGTTGGTGCTCGAAATCCCAATCTTCATCAGATATACTCTCGGGTTTATNCTCCAAACATTATAATTTCTCTCATTCCATCTTGCTCGTATTTGCCTCCATTCTTTAACAACTTGGATAAATAACCAAGGCTCTGATACCACTGTTATGTCGAGGAAGAGACAAACCCGAAACTAAAGAAGATAAACAACACCGAATTTTAACGTGGAAAATCCTTCAAATCGAAGGTAAAAACCACGGGATTACAAAGATCCAAAAAACTCCACTATAATAATAAGAGTGTTACAAAAATTCTCCAAATTGACTGCACAACAAGTGCCAAATATGGAGCAACAATAGCAGCGACAAATCAATTGAAAAAGAAGAGAAGTCACAAAAATGAAGTTGTTGTTCGAGGAACGAAATCAGATGTTACGAGCCTCCAAATCCGATCTTCAACGTTCAAATCAAGGACCAAATGTTACTAACACTCAGTAAAAATTGCAGCCCGATCCAACAGTTAACGAATTGGGAAACATGATTTGAAGTTGGTTGGTCGGAATAAAAATCTGCAGCAAAAACGAGTACTTTTCTTCTCTCTTCTCTCTTGACGAAAGCTCTCCCAAAATTCACTCTTATGTGTTTAAGTTTTTCAAAGACTTGTACCAATGATTATAGAACAATTTTTCAAGGTTGTCCTATTTATAGATAATGAGTGGTGCTCTATCTTAAAGCCAAAACCAACTCTAAATAGGAATAAATACTGAATCCAATTCCGAATAGGAATTGAAACCAAAAGAGAATAGGATTAGGCCATTAGGCCTTTGGCTAGACAACATGGGTATGTGCCCAACAGTTTGACCGTGCCACAATATTTTAGGGTTCTTGTCGAAGCCAAGTTCAGAATTCTGAAGAGAAAGAGTAAAATACGACAATAAATACTCTTTACTTCCAGTTGAAAATAATTTAACTTACACAATAGTAAAATACGACGATATAGATACATAAAGAGTAAAATACGACAATACGACAATTAATCCACCCTACTATAACCGGTTAGAAAATAATTTAACTTACACATACAAATACATAAAGAATTTTATATTATCAATGTATTTTAATATTTATCAAAAGTAGTTTATTTTATCATACATATTTCTAAACTTTTTCTAAATAATTATATATAATAATCTTTTAGAGGTCGTTTGGTATGAGGTATAAGAAGGTATAATGTTGATATAAAATTTAATACCACCTTAATACTTTGTTTGGTTAGCAAACCTAGTATAAGTTATACCGAGATTAAAATTAGTACCGGAATAACGAATACCTTGTAGAGGGTGTGGTAATTAGTACCGAAATAACTTATATCTTCTTCTTAAAAATTATACAATTATCATTTTTAATACAACATATCAAACAATGGATAAAAAATAATATCAGAATAACTAATTTCAGCATAACTAATCTCAGCACAACTTACTTCGATATAAACCGTATTCGAACCAAATGACTCTCAGGTGATACGATATAATCTAAAAATATTAAACTCCTTTTAAAAAAGCTTGTCTTTCTTCTTTTCAAAAGGAAAGAAATGCACTAGTTTACTGGTTGGAGCGACCTGCTCGAGGAATTGTCAAATCCATGAACATTCACAAGACTACACACTGTTAGAATTTTCCCAAAAGAAATATTAATTAAAGAAGAAAAAGTTTTTTTTGGTACGGTTAGACAAATCTTCAAAATTTAAGCACATAGGTCCCCCAATTAATATTTGGATGACACGTAAGAGCAAAATTGGTCAGACAAAAAACAACTAATAATTAGACAACCTGATTAACATTTGTTAATTAAAAATTATATTCAGATCTATCTATAACATCATTCCTATATAATAACATTTCATTATAAAAATAAAATTAATTTCATATTATGTTATAATATATATTCTATATAATAAAACTTTACTATACATTTAAAAATATTCGGAACAAACAAAGTTATAACAGAGAGGTTTTGACGGTATATTTAGGCTTAATTAGGCAATGTGTAAAAGATTTCACGTGGCAGTGTATTGGAACAATCACCCCTTTTCATCAGAGTTTGAACTATGAGAAAACATTGATAAAAGTAACCCAAAACTTTTTCATATTGTCGGATTTGTCCCCCAAAAAAGGGATTAAAGAAAGTGACTTTTGTTTGGATGCGTCTCTGAATCTGCAAAATATATAAAAAGTAAGAGAATATAACAAATCAAAGTTCCCATTTTTTTTTATAAAAAAAAAAAATATCTGATCTTCTGGATGTGAATAAAGTTAAATCCCTTTTAAGTTTGTACCTTAGATTTGTTCTTCTCTTTGTGTCTTTTACTATTCAATTTTTGGCCCTTTTTCTAACACCACATTAAACCTCTGGAGCTGTCTTTTATTAAATTTTTTTACCATTTACTTCTTGGCATCTACTAGTGATTTTATTTCATTTTTGGCCATTTTCTTCTTGCCTTTTTCCTCTTTCCCTTTCTCATGAATAGGGATATGGGGCTTGTTATACTTTATAATATTTAGAAAGGGACAAAATTAGATTATGACTCTTTAAATGAAAAGAGGATATGGCCAATTGATTGTCTATGATGAGGTTCGGGCTGGCATTTGGTAAAAGGATTTTAATAAATGTTTGGAATGTGACATTCCTTTCTTAATTTTTGTGACCAAACCAGAAGGCAACTTGGTCTTTTGAACTTAGAATTTTATATCAAATAGTTTTCAAATTGATGTGCATTCAAAATCTTAAACCATTTGGATACATAATATTATTGAAAAAGGTTCAAATTTACTCTTGTACTATTCAAAGTTAATCTACTTTGCCATTCGTTAAGTTTCGGATCATTTATCCCGTCGTTAGCGAGGGAAGCTTTGACGTAACTGGTAAAGTTGCTATCATCTGATCTGAATGTTATGAGTTCGAATCGTAAAAACAATCTCTTGCAAAAATACAGGGTAAGACTGCGTACAATAGACCTTGTAGTCCGGATCTTTCCCTGACCCTGCGCATAAAAAGAGCTTAGTGTACAGATTGCTCTTTTTTTTTATCTTGTCGTTAGCATATTGTCTTGTATTTGTATGTAATATGAATAGAGTTTTAACTTGAAATGGATGCCACATGTTTAAATTCTTTGAGGAAAAAAAGATGACACATTTTCATAATGGCGAAAGTAATATTAGACCAAGAGCTTAACAACAATAATAGAATCAGTGAATTCTCACAAGTGAAGTATGGAGTGAAGGCATACCTTATCCTTACCCAGAGAAGAAAGAGATGTTGTTTTCGATAGAACCTCGACTAACGAAAGATGAAAAGAAGCAGTGACAGCAAGCAGTAATAACAACAAGATATTAAGAAAGTCGAAGCTAAATAAGAAAACAACACAATCTAAGAATAAGAAAAATATCACACTAACATTAATACTACCGATATCGGAATGAAAAGAAAAAGATGCTAGATTGTCTACTACCTTCTACCTTAATCATCGACCTCCACACTCTCTTATCGAGGGTCGTGTCCTCAATAAGCTGAAGTAGCGCTATGTCCTGCCTAATCACATTTCTACAATACTTCTTTGACCTACCTTATCTTTAAAGGTAAGTTTAACTTTGTCCTTTAAATATAACCTTGAGCGCCAATTGTCCTCTAAGTTTGCAAAAGTTAAGTGCCTTTAATTAGTCCAAGTAACCAATAACACAACATCCCATTAGAAAACTAACTAAGCTATAGCTCAACTAGACGTGAAACTTTTTTTTAAAACCCAGCTCTCTTTCACCTCAAATCAGTCGATTGTCAACTTTTCTGCCAGAGAAAATTATTAATTCCACCGTAACAACAAGGGCTCAAATAGCAATGGATACCATTATTCCAACAGCTAGACCCTTGACATCTCGAACATAATCCTGTTGTTGGTAATGGCCTTGGCGAATGACTTGCCACACTTTCTAGGCTTGACTCTTGTGGGATGTGCCTTCTTCGTCTAATCATTATACTTGCAGCAAGAAAGGGGCTTTGGAAAGATAGTTCGCCAGGTCTGTCTATTTGTATACATTGGCAAGAGAAGCCTAGGTACCCCTTCTTACTTTCTTTATTATATCGGGAAATTTTTTCTCTTGGTCCGCTAACTCCATAAAGGGCTGGTGGGTGGGGCTTCTCATACCAGACCAGCCCACTAAAATGCAAATAGGGATCAGAAATTCAAACAACCTAGATACCAGGTGAACTTAGAGTGTCACTATGCCTTATTTAAGCTAGGAAAATTGTTGATTACACCGGGTGGAGTGGTGGTTTATTGGTTGAGCGTAAAATGAGGAGGAATGGTTAAGAATAACGTTGTTGTAAGTCTCGGATTCAAGAAGTGGTTTTTACCATGTCGTCAAAGCTAATTGGAACAACGTCCCCTCCTTCCCGTATCAACATTTCTATGCTCAATGGGTAAAATGTTCCGATTATTTTTCTAACAATCAGTGTTCTCTTCTTCAAGTGAATTTTCAAAAAAAGAGGTTGCTCAATTTTCGTACAATGTCAAATCTGATGGTCATAAATATATATATTTTTCATAACTTTCAATGGTATGTATAAAATTTGTTGAGCAATACATAGGTGGTGAATATCCACCATTGTTCACAAATGTTTTTCTTTATTACTTTTTCTTATGGCAAGTTACTAAGTTGAAAGCATAGATCTACAAGATATACTATTTTAAGGTTGACCATTGAATAATTTATAAACCAGAAAATCCAGCATCAACCTGCCACTACTTTAATGGGATTAATAATTAGCTTTGCACATTTAGCCAACGCGTCAAATTTTTATCATTTGAACTAGATTTATTTGATGGTACTATTCGAATACAAAGAGGTAGGTGAAAAAGAATAATGAAATAATTAAGGCTCTACGAAGAAAATTCAGAAAATGTGTTTTGGACGAAAATACAAAAATAAATTGGTTGTTAATAAGTTTGAAGTTACATACACCAACCAAATATAAATGCAAGATAGGGATACAATTATTATTATAGTCAAAATATTTATGGAAACATATTCTCTTATTTCTTGTCAAATACACATTATTCTTCTAATGTTTTTTCCAAAGAGCTTGAACTTTTCTATAGTATTTCCTACTTTTTGTTGCGAATGGAGAAAATTAGTTTAGCAATATTTAGCCAAGTTTATTATGAGCATTACAACGAGAAAAACAAAACGTATAGATCCTATAAATACATTGATTGTGTGGCTTATTTCTAACCTACCGATCCTTTTAAAACAACAACAACAATAATAACAAAAAATTCAGCAAAATTTTACAAGTGGAATCTAGAAAGGATATTGTATACGTAGACTTTACCCTTACCTTGTAAAAATAAAAAAAAATATTTTTAATAGACCATCGGCTCAAAAAAAAATTTAAAAAAATGGTTATCATTTTACGAATATGTAAATTAACGGAGGAGATAAATTTTCTCCATCCGTCAGTTTTATGACTTATTACAAATGTGTTTTTTGTTATACAGTCATTTCCTCCGTATTTATTTATCTCTGTAACATAGAGCTGTTCAAAATCGAATCGAAATCATTAACCGTATCGAACCGATGACTTATTGGCTTATTGGTATCGGATTATCGGAGTAATGGATGATAGACGGATTGAGATTTTATAATTAATGTCTTAACGGTTTGGGGGCGGATTACTCAATTTTCTTATCGGATAAACCGTTAACCCGTTAAGAATTTTTATATTTACACTTTCCTATGGATCTTGAAGTAGCAAGAACTCCTAAGATTCGATATCCATTCTAATTTATAACTTTCCCACGCGAATTTTCAATTCGATCCAGCTCATCAGTCAATAAAATCGCCCATAAAAAAGAATCCATTTCAATATTATACCAAATCTTTTAATTTGATTTAGCCGATAAACCGCCTGATAACCCTTGATAATCGTTAATTTAATACCAATTCATTCGTTGTCTTAAGGATTAGTATATTTGTAATCCGATAACCGATAAGCCGAACTGTTTAGCGTAATTATCCGCTCGATAAGCACCCTTGCTGTTACATATTAGGATTAATTCAAGCTAGTTTTGTCAAAGATATGATAATTTCATTTTCATGACAGACTGTCTTCATAAAGGGAATTCATGTTGATCATTGATGATAGAAGTAGTCCTTTTCTGTTTGAATGCCGTCCTTGTTGTCTCAGACCGACGACATCCTCCCCCCTGCCACTGCATTTACAAACCTGCTCCTCTCATTCCTCATTAAGGCTCAGATTATTGTACCACCTGTTCATGCTATTCTTGAAAATAAAAATAACAAAATTTAACTCACATATAAAAGGGAAAAACACAAAAGAGAGAGAGGGGGCGCTACTTAAACCATAATCGGTCACCATTTTGTGGACAATCGTTAGGTAAATTCATAAATTATAGGATTGATGATCACGCCCAACTATGTCTTATAAAAAAGATTAAGTGATCGCTGTAAATATAATCCAGTTCAAGTCCGGGGACGAATTCTACAGGGAACTAACCTATTTACTACAACTTTTAGTAATGCAAATTATAAGCTCAGACAATTTCTATATGCAAGATTTTAATTGATAATGAGTAGAATTTATTTAACTAAGGAAAATTGACAATAAAAACTATCAATAAGCAAGAATGAAGTTGAATTCAATGGTAAAAGGATCTAGGGTTATTGATTTCCCCAATTGTCAGATTAATTCCTGATACATTAGCTATAATCTCGCCATAACACTCTATAAGGATGATGAATTCTGGGCTACCGTAATTATCTCTCGATCAATTACGATAATTTAGTAGAAGCATTCTCTCGAACTACTCTAGTTAACAATTTATACAACTCACAATTATCCTACTGAAGCTTCGTTATTTCTAACCCCGCTTTTAATTTCAAGTAATTAATCTCTTAACTTACCCCGAACGTGGTGTTGTTCAACAACAATCTAACCAAGTGTTCTTTCTCAAGCAACACAAGATAACTAGACACGATTAATCAATGGCTCTTTCAATTAATCACAAGACAACACATAGTTGAACAATCATAGAATAAAAATGGCTCAATTATATTCAAACATAATCAAGACTTCATCCAACAGTTGGTTCCATCAACCCTAGATGACGGGTTTAGCTACTCATACTAATAGACAAGATTACACTATAAAAATTCATAACCAACAATAGAATTATGAAGAAGAAGATGAAAACTCGTAGGGAAATTCTCTATCTTATTCTCGTGTTCTTGCCTCCAAAAATCTTCTAAAAACAGGTACATTTCTCTTTTGGGAGAATCAAGATTCATATAGAGCTAGGTTAGTCGCCTTTGAAATTACACAATTGGCCTTAGATCTTTTTCTCCGGAAGCTCGTCCGCGGCCGCGGATTTTACCCAGTCTTCTGCCTTGCGTGTGCGGCCAGTGTGCAGTCAATTCGCGGCCGCACACCTAGGGAAACTTCTGCCGCTTGCTTTTCTTTCTCCTTTTCTATCGTGCTAACCTCCGATTGACCTTCCATACTCCATATTGACTCCAAAACACTCTTTAGCTTCCTCATAGCGCGGAGTTGCTCCTGCAAAGCATAAAATTCTTAATTAGAGTATTTTGTTATCTTTTAACATTCAAGTATCAATAAAGTGCAGTTAATTTAGAGCGTAAATAATATCTAAATTACATAAATATATCCTACTATCAACACTCCACACTTAAACCATTGGTCGTCCCCGAGCAATCAAACCACACTCTACAGAAGCCTAACTTCACTAAGCGACTTCCTAACTCGTCACACCAAGAACATTTCACATAGATTGATCACATTAGTGTCATATCTTCACCTCAAGAGTTGACTCCCACGAGCCACGCAATATTCCTAACGGGGTTAATTACTCTAACTCAGAGGTCAAGACTTACCTCTCTTTCGTAAATCAAGTGCCTGCTCACAACAAAAGAGACCAATTCCACAATCAATAAAATTCACGCACATTGAGGAACTTCAAAATAAACAGAATTCACTCACCCTCAGATTTGATATTCTTGTGCCATAAAAAATGATTCATAGGCTTGCCTGTAGTGTACTTCTCTACTAATTGATCTCATTCAGTCTTGGATCAAGTAGGACTTTATTTGGCTGTAATGTAGGCTGCGGGTCGGGTAGGATATATTTGGATATAATAGTGACTACACCTCCCTAAGCACTTTAATACATATATTTTACAATCAAGTCAACACTTAAGTTAAACCAACATTCCACCTTCAACACCACATATATCACCTGATACTTCTTTAAGCACAATCACCTTAAAAACCACCAAAGAGATATTATTATTCAACATAATACACTATTAACATTTTTCTTCTCTTTTTTTTTTCTAGTGGCTTTTTTAACAAGGTGCACCTTTCTCCTTATATCACTAGTTCCACTCAAAATCCCCACCAACTACCCCACATTTTATCCTTTATAAATTCATAGCAACTCAAGTGCTTACGAAAGGTACATGGTTCAAATAGACGGTCAATTCAAACAAGGGGTAAGGCTTGTAATGTGGTTGCCAAAGAAATATGATTACATGCTCAACGGGATTAACTACGATACATAACAATTAGGTGGGTGGAATATATATATATATATATATATATATATATATATATATATATATATATATATATATAAAACTCAATAAATAAGCACCTATATCACTTTCAAGACTAAACAAGACTATTATTTCACTTTGCAAACACACGGGGCAAGTCCTAGGCATCAAATGTAGTGCACGGAATACAACAAGTCTCACACACACATGGCACATGACTCACTCCATATTACATCATCAAACACTCTAATCAGGGTACTTAAGCCAAATTAAGAACATACAGTTTAAGGCATTCTTACAAGAGTCAACAAATGAGCCTAAGCGTCACACTCAAGTCCTCGCTATATTCAAGGCATTATGACGTTAAGAGATCCTATTTCTATCTCCGCCCCTAGCCCACAAGTTCCTAACTAAGAAATAAAAACTAACTACTCCCGGTTCAAATGAAACCCTTGGAAAAGAACCGTGTCTCAAAGAAAAACCAAGGGGGAATTGATACACTACTACAAAAGAAAACCTTTTTTTTTCTTCTTCGACTTTAGTCCCTCAAGAAACCCGTCGCATGGTGTCCATCATTGGGACAAGTCGAAAATAATTTTTATATATTAACTACGACACTATACTACTCTACATACGACATACAAACAAAGTATCCCCCACCCCACACTTAAAATGATGGCATGTCCCTATGTCATACAAAATAAAGAAATGTAGGTAAAGGAACTTCCCTGGTATATCAGTCTTAATCGGTGACAGTGTCGGGGTCAAGATGGCATGCCTTCCCAAGTGCACGCAGCCAACCCATGATTTTCTTCTCCGATTTTGCATTTTGGGTGGCCAAGGCATCAGCTCGAGCCCCCAATTTCTGTGACAGAGGTGTGTAACCCTGCCATGTCCTGTTCTAAGGTTGTCATCCACGTACTCCGTCGGACCTGAGATGTTCCTTCAACCTCTGCGACATGTTCATGTGGGGGTGAGGCAGGACCAACCTCATCTTTCCATTCATCGCCTTCCTCCGACGCATCAGAATCATCACTATAAGCTGCACCAGGTACCACTGGATCCTTCCCAATGGTCACTTTGTTTGCCCGAAATTTTGGTTCTTTCTTCACTTTTCCATCCGCATTGTTGTTCTCTGGCACCCTTGCTTAACGACATAATCTAGTGACCAGAGAGGGGAAGAAGAACGCATACCTCTTCACTGGTGAACGGATGAACATCTCAGACTGAATAACCTTGGCCACATCAAAATCGTGGCCATTCAAGAAGCACTAGATCAAAGTAGCTCTGGGACCATTTACCTCAATGGTGGTGTAAGACGACAACAGGCAACTATTGATGATATACAACCAACACTTTCCTTCAAAGGTGAGTGAGGCGGAGTGCAACTTCTTTCTTGGCACAACCCACACTACCTCTCTGTCTGGTACACAGATTGTTCTGAAAAACACGTTCTATGTGGTCGGTTCTCGCCTATAATTATCATAGTAGTCCTACGCCCCATCGAATACAGGCAATCTATACGCCCTCCTAATGGATTCTATCGAGGCATCCACCCTCTTCTGTCACACAGTGCAGATGTGGTCCTTATATTTGGAGCAGTTGGCGTAGAACTCTCGGACAATCATTAAGTTGCCCTCCTATGGCTCTTTGAAGAAAATATCCAGCCTGCGCCGGATCAACTCCCTATACATATTAGGGCACTCAGCCTGGAGGGACCCCCTCTCAATACTCCATTCCGGTATAGACTTTTTAGTAGCCTTCAGACTGAAACGTTCTTGGGCGGCTCAGGAGCAAACCTGGTATGATCAAACTGAGGTGCACTGGCTGGTGCCCGTGCTCGGGACGAGTCTCCATGATCACTTGACGAGGTACCGGTAGTTCGTCTCTTCTTTGAAGGTATCATGGTACCCAGCGAGATATGTGAACCAATGTCGGTTACTCATACTTCACTCGCACAATTGGCCACAATTTACATTCAAAACTCATTGTGGCACTTCAACAAACACTTAATGTGCATATCCCCCCCCCCCCCCTTATG
>ML428096.1:0-27499 GCA_005239525.1 Nicotiana knightiana
CATATCATACGCAGCCTGTTTAGCCATGACCTGCTCCTTACTGGATATATTAGCCTCTACATTAATAGCCTTAACACCTGTAGAAACTATTCGATCATTAACTGCAATACTCTCATTAACCTTAGAATTTTGTATACGTGCATCAGATCGATCAACATCAACCTTTAGATTTGCATCAGTTGACACCCCAGTCATGCTCTTAGAATAATGCAAATTATCATAAGCTTGCACCACTGGATTTACGGCATTGAAAATCGTCGCTAAGGCCATTTTAGCAGGAACATCTCTTGTATGTTTTGGTTGACCCTTACCAATAATTGAAGCATCACCTATTGGAACACCTTTATTTACTGGATTCTCCACAGTCCCATTGTGCACGTTACTAACTTGTTTGCTTTCTCCAATTTGCAAANCCGTATGTCCAGCTCTTTTTGAATTTAAATAATCCCTTGCATCCCCTTGTAACTTATCAATATTATTCGACTCCTTACCAGGCAGATTACTGTGTAAGGTTTCCTCTTCTATCACGACCTCTGTTTCAGCTTGTTGTTTCATAATTCAACACATATTTTCTTCATGTCCTTGATGCTTACAATAAGTGCAATATTTAGGAAGATTGTCATACACTATTTCCTGATAATACATGACATATTTACCAGTAACTCTATCATCAATTTGAAGCTTAACCTTATTTGGATGTTTATCGAGTAAATCGATTATAACCTTAACTCTAGCAGCACTAGGTCTCGTTCTTTGTTTTGTCGCCTTGTCCACAGCAAGAGCTTTTCCAACTGCCGACGCTATAGACATTAACGACCTTTTTGCAAAGAAATTAGGTGGCAAACCTGGTAGTGAAATCCACACGACAGCCATCGATGTCTCTTCTTTCGGATTGAATCCTAGCGTCCATGGGAAAGTTCGAAAGAAATAGTCGTCGCCTTTGTATTTAAGATATCCAGTCGACCTTGACAGAAACTGAATGTAATCATTGTATAAATCAAACCTGATCAGCAGGTGACGAAACTCCAACTGCCCAACGTTACAGTGGCCATGAACATCGAATTGCGACGCAAACTTTTTTCTGATTTCCTGTAAATCTGGTTTTCCATAAGAGAACTTCATCACAACTGCATGATGTAACCTTTCTTCCCTTATGAAATCATTAACGTCCTTCATTGTGAATTCTATCATAGGTTCTCCATGATCTAACTTAACTGGGAACAACTCGATTTTTTACGGCGCTAAGGCAGACTGTTTTGGATTAAGTTGTGTAGCATAGGATTGTTTTGTATTGTGTTTTGGGATTGTTTCAATGTTGTTTTGGGTTTCCTCTCCCACAGCCAAAAGCTGGGGAGAGATCGCAGCAGCCATGGCTGCCAAGCTCACAAGAAAATCGCCAGAGAGTTGGGAGCGTTTGAAGAATCAGTTGTTTTAAGTGTTCTTCTTGGAAAATGAGACTATTGAATTGTGTACCTATGCTAAAATGAATCAAGAAAAAAAAAATTTGTTTTTCGATTTTTTTTTTGGTATCTTAGAAGAAGGATTCATCAGACTAAGACGTTTATCCTAGGAGAAAGATTCATCAGACTAAGTTTTCTTTATCTTAGGAGAAAGATTCATCAGACTAAGACATTGATCCTAGGAGAAAGATTCATCAGACTAGGGTTTTTTATTATCGTAGGAGAAAGATTCATCAGACCAAGATTTCAATCCTAGGAGAAAGTTCATCAGACTAGGTCTTCTATCTTAGGAGAAAGATTCATCAGACTAAGATTTCGATCCTAGGAGTAAGTTCATCATACTAGGTCTCTCTTTTTTTTGGGTATCTTAGGAAAAAGATTCATCAGACTAAGATTTCTGTCCTAGGAGAAAGATCATCAGACTAGGTTTTCTATCTTAGGAGAAAACTAAGATTTCGATCCTAGGAGAAAGTTCATCAGACTAGGTCTCTTTTTTTTTGGGTATCTTAGGAGAAAGATTCATCAAACTAAGATTTCTGTCCTAGGAGAAAGTTCATCAGACTAGGTCTTCTATATTAGGAGAAAGATTCATCAGACTAAGATTTTAATCCTAGGAGAAAATTCATCAGACTAGATCCCTTTTTTGTTATCTTAGGAGAAAGATTAATCAGACTAAGATTTTGATCCTAGGAGAAAGTTCATCAGACTAAGTCTTCTATCTTAGGAGAAAAAAATTCATCAGACTAAGATTTTTTTCCTAGGAGAAAATTCATCAGACTAGGTCTTTTTTTTGTTATCTTAGGAGAAAGATTCATCAGACTAAGATTTTTTTCCTAGGAGAAAATTCATCAGACTAGGTCTTTTTTTTGTTATCTTAGGAGAAAGATTCATCAGACTAAGATTTTTTTCCTAGGAGAAAATTCATCAGACTAGGTCTTTTTTTTGTTATCTTAGGAGAAAGATTCATCAGACTAAGATTTTGATCCTAGGAGAAAGTTCATCAGACTAAGTCTTCTATCTTAGGAGAAAAAATTCATCAGACTAAGTCTTCTATCTTAGGAGAAAAAATTCATCAGACTAAGATTTTTTTCCTAGGAGAAAATTCATCAGACTAAGTCTTTTTTTTTTGTTATCTTAGGAGAAAGATTCATCAGACTAAGATTTTGATCCTAGGAGAAAGTTATCAGACTAGGTCTCTTTTTGTTATCTTAGGAGAAAGATTCATCAAACTAAGATTTTGATCCTAGGAGAAAACTCATCAGACTAGGTCTCTTGTTTTTTTGATATCTTAGGAGAAAGATTCATCAGGCTAAGATTTTTATCCTAGGAGAAAGTTCATCAGACTAGGTTTTCTATCTTAGGAGAAGATTCATCAGACTAAGATTTTAATCTTAGGAGAAAATTCATCAGACTAGGTCCCTTTTTTGTTATCTTAGGATAAAGATTCATCAGACTAAGATTTTGATCCTAGAAGAAAGTTCCTCAGACTAGGTCTTCTATCCTAGGAGAAAAAAAATTCATCAGACTAAGATTTTTATTGGAGAAAAATCCATCAGACTAGGACTTATTTATCCTAGGAGGAAAAATATGAAGAGAAATGACAACATTTTATGCACACTAGCAAGACAGATAAAGGCAAAGATTTGAGAAACTTCCCTTTTATCGGCTCTCCTCTTCTTCTTCTTTTTCTTTTCTTTCTTTTCCTTTTTTTTTTGTTTCTGAACCAAGTTTCTTGCACTGCTTTGTTCCTGTTTCAAACAAAGAAAATTTTGCCAATTTTAAAAGTGGTAGTCGATTTGTGGCCTTGAGTCTTGGGCAGCTTGGCTTTTGCTCAATCAGCTTGAGTCAGTTTCAAGAGATCTTTTGCTCTACATCAACCCTGATTGTTTCACACCCAGTGCCATTTGTATTTGTGGCTCAATCAGCCTTATCCCGATTGAAGATCTTTGCTTAGGCGACTTTTCTGATATCTGAGTGGCTTCTTGTCTTTTGGGCAGTTTGACTGTCAGAGGAAATCACCAGTTATCTTTGTTTGCGCCAAGTAGGCTGACAAGAGTCTTTTTTGGGGGAAGCCTTTGCATGAATCCTCAATGCATGTTGAGTGTAACAACTGAATTGCTGGCCAAATTTATTTTGTGTTACTGAAAAGCTGATAGCAGATTTTGAAATCTTTTCTTGCTTGTTTTGACAAGGACTGACTCAGAGTGAAGGACGCAATGATTCAAAGAAGCAAGTATTAACAAGCAATGCCCCTGTCGGAAGGACAGAAGGAAGAGAGTTTATTTATTTATTTTTTTTTATTTTTTTATTTTATTTTGCGGTAACTAGCCCTAATGATTGTAACATGCATTTTGGACTCAACGGCCTGATCTATCAAACTGGTCTAATCTTTCCTTTTACCATTCCTATGACCTTTGAACTCGGACTTGTTTGTGCCAATTCTTTGCATCAGTTTCACGACTCACCTTCGACTAGTGGTGCCCCGAGGGGTTTTCACCAACAATTCTCTCTCATTTATTCATCTCTACTTATTACGCCTTACAGTGCCCGTGAGGGTTTTCACTAGTAAGACTCTCTCATTTTCTTTTTCTTTTTCTTTTTTGTTTTTCTTTTTATTTTGTGAGAAACTTGACAGTGTTCTATATCGTGTGACAATCGTTTCTCATTGCACGCTTCTCTTGGCATTCTTGAAGGCATATTAGGAGATCTTTATTTGGAAGGGTTTTTGGATAGGGTTGGAAAGAAAGGTTGGCATGAAGGCTCAAAGTAGACTCAAAATGAAGGGTTGTAGGCTTACAACTCTTGGAATCGACTCTTTCAAAAGTAAAATAGAATTTCTGCCCCAGTTTTAGCTACTGGGATTTTTCTGGATTTTATTTTTGAATTCTTATTTGATTAGACCGAACCGTGTAAGGCTGCCTACATATCCTCTATTTTTAAGGAATCGGGTCTAACGTAGTTCAAATATCTTACCTAACTATTTTTCATCTTTATTTCTTTTTTTCATATTTTTTTTCTCTTTTTCTCTTCTTTTTTTTTCGAAACAGGTTGCCCCACCTTTTATTTTTTGGAGGCATGGACCTTTGACTGTTTTTTCTCTTCTTTTTTTTTAAATAACTTTCTAAGAGTTGCCCCAGCTTTCACTCTTGGGGCATGGACATTTCTTTTCATTTTTTTTTTCATTTTCATTTTTTTTTCATTGACTTTTAAATTTAAACTTGATTCCAAAAGAGGGTGGTCAAAGAAAAATGACACCGGCTCAAAAAGAGGTAGAGAAGTGTATAAAATATTTAGATAGCAGAAAATGGGCCTCCTGGCCTCGAGAATGCCAAAACATATTATCTTTCCGCGATCATAGCATTGATGAGCATGTCTATTTTCTTGGTGTCGTGGTCGAAAGACACTTTCCGTCCATTAATGTCTTTCGACCAAGCTTCAATTGATAAAAAATCCCCAAGCCCGATCTTCACAGTGAATTGAAGGTGAATTTTACTCGACCTTAATTCCTACATAAGGAATTAAAGGAAAATATTTTTTGGATTTCGTTTTAAAAAAAAAAATTGGGGAACCAAAGAAAGACTTTTCTAAAGAAGGAAGGAAAGGAAAATATTTTTGGATTTTTTAAAAATTGAGGGCCGGAACCGATGAGGTTTGTCTACGTATCTCACATCCGGTGAGAATCAGACCCGCGTAGTTCTGCATATTTTGACGGAACCGGGAAAACATGACTTTTGAGAACATTCATTTATTTTCTTTCTTTTTTAGACAGAGTTTCGAGGCATTTTTAAATATCGTGGCTTTCAAAAATCGGGTAAGTTTTCTATCCTACCTCACTCTTGATTTTTTTCTGTTATTTCTTTTCCTTTAACCGGTCGACAAACAACCCGAAACAAAATAATGTACCCATAGCCAGGTAGGATGCATCAGGGTGGTCTTTATTTCGGGTTCACCTGTCCTAGACGGACTCAACCCCTGTGTTGAGTCCCCTAAGTCAAATGCACATGATGCATATAATCGTTCCTACTAGGGATCCAGGGGTCCAAATCCTGGGGTTTTGTTCTAGACCAGGCTTACCCGAGCGGACAGCTCGAGTCGGGGGGGCAGCGTACTGGGAATACAGAAGCTTCACCGGCTTTGCAACTTGTCCGAACCCCCTTCTAAAATTTGGATATGACTCTAACAGAAAAGAAGGCACATGAAGTGCACACTTCCCAAATGATTTAGAAGACTCAGAGGGAAGAGGGTTTCGTAACAGTTCATATAAAGACCACATAATATCAAAGCGGTAAAAAGCAGCATTTAGCACATTAGGATCAAACACGTAAAAAAATCAGACAGTCATGAAAGCCAATCATAACAGTTATTCAAAGCTCGAATTCTTGAACCCTAAACCAGAAGTTTTGGGTTCTAATCCCCAGCAGAGTCGCTAGAGCTGTCACACCTCATGTTTCGCTACCCCGGATTAATGAAGGGGTTATAAGGGATTTTTTTCTTATTTAAGTGACATAATCGATTTTGGAATTATTTATTAATTTCAGAGTCGCCACCCGGATTTTTGACGATGCTTCGGGACACCGCTTTATTTAAAAAATCCCAAATCGAGGAAATTTTGACTCTGTTTTAAGTTGTGTGCGACCAGAAATCCGGGTAAGGAATTCTGTTAACCCGGGAAAAGATGTTAGGCACTCCCGGATTCCGTGGTTCTAGCACGGTCGCTTAACTATTAATATTTGCACTAATTATCTAATTATTTACATATTTTAACCTATTGTGAATTTTAGCCTTTTTACTTTTTAGCCTCTTTTAATATTTGTGGATTATTCTGAAACAAGTCATGATGACGTGCACTTGGCATTTTTGGGCACATTGTAAACGCACCATATGAAATGCACCCGCAAGTGATTTTTATTAATTTTTTGAGTTAGAGTCGGGGACATGAGTTACCGCACCCGAGTGTAGATTATATAGTCATGAATATGGTCATGACGATTAAAAATGCCTATTTGAGTCAATATTCAATTATTCTCGAAGTTTTGGAATCTTTATCGAAAAGTGGTATTTTAGCTTACGGGATATGTATATAAACCACTTTTGATATTTATGAACTTATCTTGGAACAAGTCACGATGGCGTACACTTGTTGTTTTGGACACATCGCAACCGCGTCACATGAAATGCACCCGCGATTGCAACATGTGATTTTTGTTATTCTTCGGAGTTGTGGTCAGGGGGCATGAGTTGCCACACCCGAGTGGGATTTACGTATTGTATCACGACTTTGCCACGGGAACCGTACCCATAGCCGTGATGATTTATTATTCGTGCGTCAAACAAAGAAAACTACGATGTTCATGATATTTATTAATTTGAGCTTCGCTGTAAAAATCATGACTTAAAGAATTGTTGTAAGAAAAAATAGCTCATCATAGAGTGTCTTAGAATTAGAGAACGTTTGAATCAACCTTTGTTGGCTATCATTTCAGTTCGTGGATTCATAATTAGGAATTACACTAACTACATGTTTGGGGCAATAGTTCGAGATCTGCTAAAGAGGAGAAAAGACATGATATAGTACAATCTCTAACAAACAAACATCATGCTGCATTGGGATTAAAATTACACATACAATCTGTTTTACAATTATTTAGTAAGTATGACGAATTTACACTAATAGCCAAATTCCAGCTTACTATTCTTCATTCCACTTCTCATCTTCCATCAATGACATACTGAACACGAAGCCACTCAAGTTATATTTTCCTTTTTGAATAAGTGACGCTCAACAGGAACTTAGAGTTTAATTGACCAAACTGTTTGCATTTTTTTTTAAATCAAACCTAATCTGCAATTATGTATTTGTTAAGTTCAAATAACTATTATGTTTTAGGCTAAAGAAAATTAGAGTCAATAAGCCATAGCAACCGTACAGTAAACAAAAAATGGACTCAGATAGCAAACATGGATTCGTATTAGAACAAATGGCATTTTACTTCATGCTAACACTGAATCACAATCAACAAATTCAAACAATAAACAATAGCCTAAAATCAAAGAATTCGCCTTCATATTAGCTAGAACATATCCGGAATAGAATCGAGTTTCAGTACATACCTAAGCACAAGAGTTAATCCAGAAGAGTAAATTGCCAAATAACAGCGAAAATCAGAAATCGGAGCTCAGCAAAGGTCTGCGAATGAACATCAGCAAATTCCGGCTTCGAACAGCTTCAGAATCCCAGAAACGACTAAGCCATGTAGCAGAAATTGAACAGTCTTTTTTAACCTCACTTTTCTGATTTTTCTCTCTTCTTTCGAAATTTTCTGTTTTTCTTATTCTATAGTTCTTTTCCAGATGTTAAATGTAGAGCTTGAAACCAAAAAATTTTAGCTATCTTTGGCTATGAGCTTATGTGTGTGTATGAGTGAAGAAAGAAGAAAGAATAAGGAGAGGGAAGGGGTGATCAGCGGCTGTGAAGGAAGATGGTCGCTGCTCCGGCGGCGACGGATTTAGTGAGGATGACTGTGAGAGTGGTCGTTTGGTGTTAGGGGGTGAGATTGGTGCCGGTTGAGTGTCAGGCGACGGAGGGGGGAAGGTCGGCGATGGGGACGAAGAAGACAGGCTTAGAGGGGCTGGAACGGCGCCTCTCTTCTTTTGGCCTTAGGTCCGATTTTTGGGGAGAGGGTCTTTTCCAAAATTAGGTCTTAGTTTTATTTTAATAGGTGAAGGGAAGGGTATTGGTCCGGATTAGGAGGAGATTGGGCCATGAAAATTGGCCAAGTCCGATTTTAGCTTCCCTTTTTCTTTTCTTTCTTTTGCAATGTTGGCCATTCTAATTAACATAACACTTAGAAATTAGTTTTCAAGATTAAACCCCTTGTTTGAAATAATTACTTAAGCTAATTAATTTGTGGATTCCAACTTTAAACTAATTAATTGAACCTAAAGATGTAATAAGAAAATTAAGTAAGATTATGTGTATTTTTGTGATTTTTATATATTAATCTAACAATTAAAGAGTAATTAATTCCTAAAAATTCAAATTAAACCTAGGATGACATGCAATGAAAACTGTGACAATTTTTTATGATTTTTCTATAATTTTAAAACATTAAACCTACATGAAATACAACTAAATAGAGAAAAGCTCCTAAAATTCATAAAAAATTATTTTTGGATAATTTTTAAGAGTAATTCCCATGGGGGGCAAAAATTGGGTGTTCACACCTCCTTGAACAGTGAGAATGAGGAAAAAAGCCTAAGTTGGGAGTGTGGTGTCAAGTTCGAAATTGGTAAGGTTGTATATTGAGTGTAGGACCATACACCTCAAAGTGCTCATGTGAAGTTATTCAAGCTCCAAAAGAAAACTATAAAAAAAAAAAAAAAGGAGAAAAAGAGAAAAGAAAAGAAAAAAAGATATATGCATGTATATAAATATGGAGCCTTGATGAAAATTAGAGAGGTATTTAAGGTGGTTCTATGTTGGTAACTAGATACCAATGAGGGATGTGTGGGTTGAAAAGAAACAAAGTGCAACAAGAAAGAAAAATGTGAGTAGTGTTCAAAGAGGGTGTAGTCACTTGTATCCCAAATATTTATCCGACCCTTCCCTAAACCTACATTACAAGCTTAAAAAGTCCTTATGGGATCTCCAACCGAACGTTCTTAGAATAGGCAGCGAATTAAAATAAGGGCAAGCCTATGGCATGGTATGTAGTAACACTTGAAATTCGTTGTGAGAGTGATTGTCTTTGTGAATTTGTCCCTTGTGTCGTCATTGTAAATATTGGGATTTTGGGACTTTCTTTCTTGTGAGGGTACATGAACTGCGAGGTTTAACGGAAGTTCAGTTCTTGAAGTTGAATACAAGTGCGCTTAGCTGAGAGTAACATTTTGTCAATTTGGTCGAGGCTCAAAGTTCACAGTTTGATTGACTTCTTTGTAAATAATAATAGTGTTCAAGAAGGGTAAATAAATGAAAGTACGTGCTTGTAAAACTGACAATTAAAAACGTCTACGGTCACTATTGTTCCATGTCGTTTAGTTAGAGTCTAGAATAGGATAGTGTTGTTTTAGTTGCTTGAGGACAAGCAAGAGTTTAAGTTGGGGGTGTTGATGTGCTGGACAATTTCGGCACATTTAATACCAATTGCTTAGATTTTAGCTCGTTTCAAACGCAATTATCCTTTATACTTATGTAAATTTGATGTATTGCAGTGCATGAGGCTTGAGGACCCAAAAACATGGAAATGAAATCAAGAAGCCGCAAAAGAGCAAGAAATTGACAAAGTGCGATGGCAAACTAAACATGCGGGCTGCAAATCAAACATGCGGACCGTAGAATGCTCAAGAAGACCGCAAAGTGCAACAACTTATTTAGCCGTTCCAAGCAAAGAAAATGTGATCCACTATGTGACCGCATAACAAGTCTGCGGGCCGCATAATGGATCGCAAACCTCCGGTAGAGTTGCTGACCCCAGATATGCGATGGCAAGATGTGGTCGTATATCAACAATGCGGACCACATAATCCCTTTTTGACGACTACCTAAACCTAGGTATGAGAAGATGCGATGGAATTGAATAGAATGTGGACCGCATGTCTGTTATGCGACAGATATGCGGTCGCATAACTTTCTTGAAAGGGTATTTTGGTCCGAACTTGACCTCGACTTTTAGCCCACTATAAATAGACTTATTAGGTTTTTGTGGGGGCATCTTGTCTAAAAAAAGGATCTACATTCCAAGCATTGAATATTCCCATCTTTTAAAAGTTTAAGAGTGAAGAATCTTACACTTTTGTAAGCATTATGACATTTAATATTCTCTTATTTTTGTATTTTAGCATGTGTGGCTAGTTTTAAATACTAAGGTTGTGGACCCTAAATGGGTATAATGTTAATGGGTGTTTACCATTGAATATATATATAATGGTTGGTTGATATATATTTATTTCTCATTCTTCATTTATTGTTGGTGGTTGCAAACATTAACAAGTGTCATTATACTCTTTCTTTACTTGGAAAAGTGGGTTAGGGTTTGGTAGAAGTAAATATCAAAAACTCAAGGCTTTAAACCTTGTTTAATAAAATCTCTTAGGGATAAGTGTATTTTATTTGTCATAAATTGATTATTCTTAATTGCAACTCTTTCATATTTGGAAATGTATTAAATAGGAAATACTACTCAACTATTGGAAAAAATTGGGTAGTCATTTAGAAATCATTTGCATAAAAAAAAGGACTTTCCATTAGAAATATATCATATTAACCCCGATAGCATTACATTTCATTGAAGGGGACAAAACCTTGGTTTAGTTAATCAAATTAATTACAATCTTATATAATCACACTTGTTACTATTTCACTCAATTACAACACACTCAATTACAATACTCTTGTTGCTAACGGAATAGAATCACGATTTAAGATAAGCTTCACACTATTCAAGTAATCCTTTCACGCTTATTCCCTGTGGAATTCGACCCCAACCTAGTTGGGTTATTATATTTGACATCGACCGCGTTAAACTATTTTAAGGTGTAATTTGAGTGTATCAGTACCTTTTGCAAAATTCGAGCACAAGTCGGTCGAGGGGGCCTAATGTAAATGGGTACATATACACGGTCAAGAATGCCTCTGCATAAGGCATGACGTTCTCTTCTCGAGAGGGTGTATGCAACATCACATTTCCCCCCAAGCCACAGTTTTCTTCTATCGATCGGACGAACCTCGAAGCATTCTCTCGATGGACCAGGGCATCGAAGGGTTTCTCTAATTCAAAGTCTTTCTTCGGAGCGAAGCAGTACGAGGTCAGCTCACCATACGCCAGCGGTGTACCACCGGCCAAGCTAGGAGCAGAGGAAGAATTTCCCTCTTCTTGGTGAACAGATTCGGGCACGGCAGCCATAACTACTCAAGCAGAGATAAATAGGAAGGAATGAAAGCAGTTTTCGCAAAAATGGGAAAGGGATGAGAAAGTTGAAAAAAAAGCTAAGTTTTTGCAAAGATGCAAGAGTTAGAATGAAGAAGAATCAAGAATATATATAGAGCGAAAGGTTTCTAACCAACTACTTTGAAGGCCATTCAATTTCTGACAAAGTCGTCATAACATTTGGGGAAGTGTACCGGTAGGGCCACCTCAATCACTTCACGGTCACGTCACATAAATGATACCGTCATAGGGCATTCGAGGGATCGAATCTCGCATGCCGACCTAGCCTCGAGAAGGTGTCCGATCTCGAGGGGATCTTTGCAAGTGCGAGTTCCGAGGAAGCTAAGAATCGAAGCACAAAAGTCAATTGTTGCATAAACGTTACGGGACAAAGTTTGTGCGATATGTGACAAAAGATATTCTATTTCAAAAAATATATTTACAGAGGTGTTTTTTTAAAAAAATTCCCCCGAAGGGTCCCATATACAGAAAAAGGAAAAAGGAAAAAAGGAGTAAATCTACTCTTCGCCTTCGCTGTTGCTCGAGCCGCTTTAAGAGCCCTCATCTGATGTATTGGGTGGGCATTACCAATTCCTCCTCCATGGCACTGGCCTCTTCAATATCGGCAAAGATATCGACACCCTTGGCGACCACTTCCTCGAGGGCTTTCCTCCTGGATTGTGCAAGGGAATAAGCAATTGCCCGATCCAGCTTCAACTCAGCCTTCTCGGATATCTCTCTGGCCCGATCATTCGCAGCAGCAACATCTCTCTTGTATGAGGAGACATATTCATTGGCCTCATACTTGGCCGCAGATAGTGCAACAGCCTTCTCCTGAGCACCTCGTAGAAGGTCTTGAACCGAGGATAGCTTCCCCCGAAGCACCTTCCTCGCCGAAGTCGCTGCATCATTCAGCCGAGTCAGCTCTAGGATTTTGACGTCCTTGGCTGCAACCTCATCTCGAAGCTGCTCCACCAGGGCATCCTTCTAGCTAATCGGAAAACTAGAAAGTAGGTCAATCAACAACAAGCATTTCAACTAAAGATAAAAATATGGGTACCGACATACCTGCTCGGAGAAGTCGGCCCTCTTCCGAAGTGCTCTCTCCGAGCTTGCTCGAAGGTTGGTCAATTCCTCCTCCTTTCGAGCGCATAAAGCCTCCAGCTCAAGCTCCGACATAATCTTCTCAAGCTCCTATCCACGATGAGTTAACTCATCTTGCATGTTGGAGAACGCTTGGTCATACAGCTTCTTGACCTGCAACACAGAGAAGGGAAATCAGAAAACAAGAATAGGAAATCAAAGAATAGCATATTATTTCTCAAATGTCACCTATTTTTGGAACCTCTCGTCTTCCTCGAGAGCGGCTAGGGAATCAACATTGGTCTCCTTATCTACCCCCTAGAATTAGTCTTTAAATGCATCATCCTCTCCACGAGAGGTCTCTAGACCGGGAACACCCCTAACTTGAGCATTTCGTATCTCCCGGGGAGAAAATGACGGGTCCGAATGAAGTCCGCCAGCAATATCAGTCTCCATTGAGGCTTCTTCCTGACATCAGAAAGCTCCAGTAGCAAGCCCTCCGAGCTCCTCAACACGGACTGTGCCATGTCCGATAAGCGTATGTGCCCAAACCCTCCTCAAGGGTCACCTCTACGAACGGCGGGTCTGTATCGTCCGCCTCTAACTCAACGGACGATCGCCCAACAGCTCTCGAAGCCTCAGCACTTTATTTTGCCCTTTTTACCAAAGGGCAGACATCATCGCTCTTTTCCTCGGCCCGCAAGCTCTCAATATCCGTCGAAAACAAGACAGTGGCATTGGTCCTAGGCTTCCGAGCCTTTGGCCTCTTTCTTCCTTTTCTTATCCTTGGTGGTCTTCGGGGCCTCTTCCTCACCAGGTGGGGGAGGCCTCATCAACACGCCTTTACCAAGGCCTTCACAAACATGTTATGTTAAAAAACATCACCATCAAAAGTTCTTACGAAGAATGAGAAGACAATAGCAACAAGAGCGTACTATGGTTCTTAGATTGCCATTGTGTTTTGACCAGCTCATGTCATACGCATTTGTTGTATGGGAAAGTGAATTCTAAATGTTCGATCCACCATGGAATGTCCTGAACCATGCTGAGAAACCAAACAGTGGTTGCACAATTAGAAGAAAATCAGTCGAAAGAGAAAGAGACAACAAAGCATGATCAATTCAGGGGTACTTACGTTTCATGTTCCCTTCCTCCAGGAATGACATTCTGTCAGCGGGGATGATGTCTGAAGTTCTGATTCTAGAAAATCTTCTCATCCATCCCCAATCTTTGTCCTCGTCGATGTAGACAAGGAACGCCTTGGTGGATCGGCAGTGCAGTTTAATAAGGCCCCCGTGGAAGAGTCGAGGGCTGTACAATCTGATCAAATGGTTGAGGGTGAAATCCATTCCCTCGATCATGTTGGTGATATGTCAAAACATATATACAATCTTGCAAAAAGAAGGATAGATCTGACCAAGTGTCACTCGGTATTGATGAAAAAATTCAAGAATCACCGGGTCAATCGGTGGAGAAGAAGAATCGACGGGGCCTAAGGTGAAGGGGTATGTATATACACTAAGAAAGCCAGCCTTGTGCGTGACTATGCTTTCGTCAGCCGTAGGGATCTCTGCTGAGCCACCTACCCCCAGCGGAAGTCAAGTTTTACCCTCTCTATATCTGATACTACACTTATGTATCGGGACATGGGCTCGCATCGACCCGGTGTAGAAGGGGGTTTTTCTATTGTGAAGTTAGAAATGGTGTTGAAAGGTCCAGGGATGCATTGCTCGATGGTAGGAGGAATTTTTGACTTGCCCTTAGACGGGCGTGATGAAGAAGAAACTCCCTCTTTTTGTGGAACTGTTTTGGAAGTTTTTTCCATGATAACTATCGAGTTTTGAAGTAAGAAGATGAAAAAACGTACACATGCAGAAGATAAGAACGAAAAGCACTTAGTTGAAATTTGAAGGTTTGGAGAAAATGAGAAAATGCAAAACTATGAAAGGGCAAGTGATTGTAGTATTTATAGAGGCCCTTTGGGCATGCTTGAAGCGGAAAAGTCAAACCTATGACGGTTCATGGGCTTCTCGAGAATTGTGTTGACAGCGGCCTATGCGCAGCTTTTCATGTCACGTCATTTAATGCTCTGAAGGGACTGACGTCATAATAGAAGTGTCGAAGAGGCAAAAGTTCAAGACCGTTTCTTATCTCTTCATTCTAAGAAACGTAGGGACTATCTATATACGGCTAAAATTAGAGAGCCCGATTTTACGGTCATTTCGATGCTCAGAAGGCTCAAAGGTTCAAGTTTTGGCATCGAGGGGGCATATCGAAGGTCCTCGATCTAGAGGTAGTACAAATCGAAGGTCAACATGGAAAGGCGGGAGATTCCCTACAATTGCTTCATTGATTTATTGCTTCTCATTTATTGTGTTCTTGAATTATTCTTCATTTATTACTTGTTATTGATCACAAATAGGTCATCCTTAAGGCCTTTAACAATGTTATACTGTTATCAATAGCCCCTAGTCAACCTCCTAAAGCTCAACCTCGAGGCCTTTCTAACCACCCTCGAGACCGGTCTCTCCATTGCCCGGTTTGCGTAATCTCGTTTTCCTTTGCTCTTATTTCATTTCTATCACTTCACACTCAACATCAACTGCCTAAACAACCGGTATTAAAAGAGATCACGTATTTTTAGAACAACATAATCAAATATAATTGTAACTACCATTTTCAAGGTAATAAAACCTGATCCCACCATATCAATATCAATTACTCAGTAGGTACAGAAATTTCACAGTTCAAATCACAGAACCATTCACAATACTTAAACTTCAAACCAAAACAAATAGGAAGCTTACACACCATGAAAATTCACATAAGTGGTACTATTCAACGAGACCAATTCAGAACACACCATAAAAGTACTGATAAACCAGCTTAAGCAAATAATAGGAGATAATGAAGCTACGAAATAACTAATACTATTAACAAAATTAAACAATGTCTAACAAGTAGCAATTAGGAATGTGAATACAGGTAGAGCATGTGACTATTAAGGTAGGGTAAGAGATAATATGAGAAGAACGGGAAAGAAACAGGAAAAAACAGACAAATTGGCGGCGCATAAGTACTCTTAACCTCACATATACGGCGCTCACATGAATTTCATATAGCAAATAGGTCGAGGGTTCCTAATTCCCTCAAGCCAAGGTTAGACACAACACTTACCTCGCTTCATAGGCCACTCAATGCGCAATTACAACTTTTCCTCTAGAATCCACCTCCAAACAACTCATATCTATCCACAAACGACTCAATAATATCAAATATTACTAAAGAAATCAATTATAATGCATAAATTTAGATTTCCCAAGTTTTCCTCCAAAAAGTCAAAGAATGACCCCGGGCCCGCTTGGTCAAAACCCGAGGTTCGGACCAAAATCCATTCACCCACTTACCCCCCGAGCCCTATTATGTAATTTGATTTGAAATCCGATCTCATTTTAAGGTCTAAATTCTAATTATGCAAAAATCCCTAATTCTACCCAAACCCCCAATTTCCACCATGAAAATCCTAGATTTTAGGTTGAAAATTTATAAGTTGTAATGGGTAATTGAAACAAAGTAGGTTAGAATCACTTACCAATAAATTGAGGAATAAAATCTTATGGAAGAATCGCCTATATGTCTCTTGATTTTGAAAATTTTGAAAGAATGACAAATTCCCGTTTTGAGTTCGGCTTTTAATAGTTGGGCGACAGTGTTCATCGCGTTCGCAAAGAGTTGCATCCTAATGACTTACGCGATCGCGAGAGGATACACGTGTTTGTGAAGGTTTAGCGCCTTGACCTTCGCGTTTGCGAGACAGGACCCTTGTTCGCATAGTGTAACCTCAAGTTTCCCTGTCCAGTCCATCTACTACTACGTGTTCGTGTAGGTTTGACGCGTTCATGAAGGTCAGTCCCCCCACTTCTCCGCGTTCGGGTCCTTTACCTCGCGCTCGCGTAGGGTATTTTTTTTCCCCAAGTCCCAATTTCCTTTTCGCAATCGCGGTTGTACATACGCAATTGCATAGAAGCCTACACTAGACACCAGCTGAAGCAAAACACCAGATTTTTTAAGTTCAAATCATCCCGTAGCCTATCCGAGACTCACCCGAGCCCTCGGGGTTCCAAACCAAACATGCACACAAGTACTAAAATATCATACAAACTCGCTAGCGCGATCAAAATACCAAAATAATGCTTAGAACTACGAATCGGACACCAAATCAAATGAAATTTTCAAAAAAGCTTTAAAACTCTATTTTCACAACCGAACATCCGAATCATGTCAAATCAACTCCGTTTCTCATCAAATTTGACAAACAAGTCATAAATATTATAGTGGACATGTACCGGGCACCGGAACCAAGATACCGAACCGGTATCAATAAATCCAAACAACAGTTGATTCTTAAAAATCATAAATCTTTCAAACTTTTAATTTTCAACAAAAATAAATAACTCGAGGTAGGGACCTCCAAATTCGATTTCGAACATACGCCCAGGTCTCAAATAACGATATGTACCCATCGGGACCATCAAAATACGGATCCGGGTCCGTTTGCTCAAAACGTTGACCGAAGTCAACTTAAATGAGTTTCTAAGGCAAAATTCTTAATTTTATCAGTTTTTATCATATAAGCCTTTCGAAAGAACACCCGAATTGCGCACGTAAAATGAGGAATACTAAAATGAGGTTTTTGGGATCTCGAAACACAGAATTAGGTTCCAAAATATAAGATGACCTATCGGGTCATCACATCGTGGTAGCTAGTGGTTGGTCTGTTTGTTGAGTTGCAAAAATTTTAAGTTGGGGTTTAGTCAATAAAGGTCCAATTCTTTACTTGATACTCCTCTGAATTTCATGTTTGATTTTGGTGGTATGATTATGACGATGCCTCAGATGAGTGATATTCAGTTTAATTGATATTTGATTATTATGACTCAATGTTTTGCCTTGGTGAATATTCTGGAATCTTGTTGTTTAATTTTGACTTGGATGCCACTTAGTTAAAGAGATAATAGATTGAGCATTATTTCTTGATCTATATATCTTGCTCTGTTTTGCATAATTGATCCTTCACTTGTTTCTTGTTGGAAGAGAAGGATGGAAACTTTAGGTGAAAATAAAGTAATTTTAAGTCTTTTGTTAATTTGTTTAAAGATCCATGCATTATTTTACTAATAAATTCGTATTTTTTAAATTGTTGCTACTGTCGACCTAAACAAGTAGGTCAAGTCCCGTTCAAACCAGGAGACGAAAATCTTCAAAACTCGAACTGGACCTCGCCCTAGGCCTGGCTTCGCCGGGCTAACGCCTGGTTAAGCTGACCTTTTCCTGGCCTCGCCAGCCTAACGCCAGCTTCAACCTGGCTTTTGCCTGGCCTCGTGAACCTAACACCAACTTCAAGCCTGGCATCGCCAGGTATCTCCTTTTCACTATTTTCGAGCACACTTTTAACGTTTAAGTATCCTTTTTGTTCTACTTTCATCTCCAATTCACCTACACATAAAATAGACTCCATTATATGCAAATAAAGTGTAATCTATCATTAAATCATGTAAAATACAAGGCACATAATGTACGAAACAATGGAATATTAGCCCCACATCACCTTTATTAGGCTGGATGTGTCCATTTCAGCATAGCGTTGTTTTTAGAGGAGTCTTCCAGCCTTGGATGTTATTCATGTAATCCACTATTTCATGCAATACTCTATTATGTCGTGAGGGTTGTGAGGTGGTTTGATTATTCATACTCGTATCGAGATCCCATGTAGTTTGTGGTGCTATATGAGCGGGATGACTCTCGAGATATAGATCATTTATTGAACCTTAGTTGTGCTTAAGTTTCGTAGCTTATGGTGCTATCCGTCTCCCCGGGATTTGCATTACGCATTTCATGTTCTTGTGGTTGATATTTGGGTATTTCGCAGGTATGAGTATTTTAGCTCGGTAAGTGTTTCCTTATAGATTATTATGTGTGGATCAGGTGGCACGCCGCCACGGGTATGTTGTTCGGATTGGGTGGCACGCCGCCACGGGTAACATGGCTGGATCGGGTTGCACGCTGCAACGGTATCATGTGTGGATCGGGTTACACACAGCAATAGTGTGATGTTGAGTACAGTTTCCCATAGCTATTCCTGTGTGTTTTGCTCCTCATTTTCTGAGAAAGGTTTATAACATCCCTTCAGTTGTTTAAATTATTTACGTGGGTTAAGAAATTCTTTCTAGAGTTTGTTTCCTTACGTATCACATTCGAGTTTGTAGCTGGTTGGCACCTTGTGGCATCATATGAGATTTTTGGCAGTGTTTGAGGTGGCTTATTGCCTGGGCAGCTTATACTGGGTGAGGAAAAATTAGTAGACCTGGGCTCAGTGCTATCGGATCTATATGCAATATATTTGAGAGCAAATATCATTAGTTGGTTCATAATAAAGTAATGGTTCTTATCAGGAGGAGAGACGCAATGATTTGTTAACTCGGTTGATGGTTATGAATTTTTACACATCTTTTCCGTTGTGGCAGTATTGCAAGAGTTGGAACAGGACTTATGTGTGGCATGGGGTGTGTTGTTGGCATCAAATTTGTGGAAATTTTGACTATTATTGCCAGAGGGTGTTGTTATGGTAAGGTGAACTAAGAAGTGCATGGTGTGGATTCAGAACAGGTCTACGATCATGTATTGGCACATCGTGTAGTGATGGGTACGTTATTCATGTGTTGGAAACCGACATGTAGAGGATTTCAAATGTTGTAATTTGGCTTTAAGGATTATTTGACTAAAGGAAAAAGAGGGATTACAGGTTTGCTTGGGCTGGTGTGCTCGACTGGGTTGTGCTAGCACAGATAGGTGCACAAAGTGTTAAACAATGAATTTGGACAATTTCGGAGCAGTTCTTAGCACGTTCGAGGACGAACGTATGTTTAAGCGGGAGATAATGTAACGACCCGACATGTCATCTTGAGCTCTAGCGTGTCGTTCGGTGTTTTGAAGCCATGAGCAGCTTCACGTCAGGTATTATGACTTGTAAGCATGGTCAGAATCTAAATTCTGGAAGTTTACAGTGGATTTTGGAAAGAGAATTCTCATTTTGGAAGCTTAAAGTAGGAAGAATCCGACAAAGAGTCGATTTTGAATAAGAGACCTCGAAATCGGGAATTGAAGGTTCCAAAAGGTTCGTATTATGATTATGGATTTGGGAGTATGTCCAGATCGGGTCTTGGATGGCCCGGGAGTGTTTCGATGCCTATTGTGGAAGGTTGATTGACATTTTTAAAGAATTTTATGAATTTGGGTTGAAGTGAATTTCAATTATTGATATTCATTTGGGTTTTCGAGTTTGGGAATAGCTCTATAAGGTGATTTTGGTATTGGGAGAGCGTTCGGAAGTGGATTTGGAGGTCCGCATGTCATTTTGGGGTTATTCGGCGAAAGTTAGAAATTTGAAGGTTTTGAGAAGCTTGACTGGAAGTGGACTTTTTGATACCGGAAGTTGGAGTGGATCTGTAATGTCAAATGTGACTTGTGTACAAAGTTTGAGCTCAATCGGACGTGATTTGATGGGTTTCGGCACCGAATGTAGAAGTTGGAAGTTCAAAAGATCATTAAGCTTTAATTGGGGTACGATTCGTGATTTCAACGTTGTTTGATGTGATTTAAGGCCTCGAGGAAGTCCGCGTTATGTTATTAGACTTGTGTGGGTGTTTGGTATGGAGCCTCAAGGGCTCGGGTGAGTTTTGGAGTAACTTCGGAATATTTTGTTAAGAAATTGGATTGCTGGTTCTCGTGTGATTGCATCTGCGATGTAATGGTCGCAAATGCGAACATCACATTTGCGAGGAGGGGTTCGCATTTGCGAAAGGTGGGAATTTTCTGAGGGGTTCGCATTTGCGAACAATTTGTCCCTTTTGCCGATAAGTCCCCTTCGCATTTGTGAAGATGATGGTCAAAAATGCGACCTGATAAGGGACGGCATAGCTTTGCATTTGTAATGCTTTTGTCGCAAATGCACATCTGCGTCTGAGCCAAGGGCTTTTATTCCGAGACTTGGCTCATTTCCCACTTGGTCTTAGGCAATTTTTGAGAGCATTTTGAGAAGGGGTTCCGTCATCTTCAAGAGGTAAGTGATTTCTTGTAGTTATGAGATAAATACAAGGATTATATATGGATTTAAACATGTAAATTTGTCGAAAATTTGGGATTTTGAAGAAAAACCTAGAAATTGGTATATTTGGATTTTAACCACGAATTTGGGCATGGAATTGGAAATAAATTATATATTTGAGTTCGTGAGGTTATGGGTAAAGTTTATATTTGAAAATTTTTGGAATCCGGGTACGCGGGCCCGAAGGTGATTTTTATCGACTTTTCGAACGCAGCTGGAAATTGTTGTGTATAGGATTATAATGGATACTAGAGTATATATTTATGGAATTTCTTAATATTTGACTAGTTTTGGAGCGTCGAGCATCAATTTGAGTTGTTTGGAGGGCTTGAGAGCCGGTTATGGGACTTCGGAGCGAGGTAAGTCTCCTTTCTAACCTTGTAAGAGGGAATTAATCTCATAAGTCAACTAAATTATTATGTGCTTATATTTGTGGGGAGCTATGTACGCACGAGGTGACAAGAGTCCGTACGTAGCTACTAGCTATGCCTATGTCCGGGTAGTTTTAGGCTTACATCATATCTTGTTGATATTGTTATTGACTTATGTTTATCGTTTGCCTCGAGAAGGAGAGGGATTGAATTTGCTTATTAAATGTTTTGAAAGGAGTTCAAATTGAGGAAAAATTGGGATCTTAAATATTTTCATTGAAATTTCGTATCTTGAAAAGAATGGAAGAATACTATAACAACTTAATAAATCTATGTGTAATCGCGTCGCAAGTATGATCCGCGAGCAGGGTAATTCCTGAAATTTATATTTGACCGCGTCGCATATATGATTCGCAACTATGGTAATAGATTCATCAATGGTTCACGTTGTTCGACCCTCGGCAATGCACATTTTACATTTATGTTGGATCGGGCCGAACGACCTCAGTGGTAATTGCTTGGGGTAGTTGAACCTGGTCCATCACTTGTTCCATCTTCCATGTTTGCTTCAATGTTTTCACTACTTCTCACCAGTCCAAGCTCCTCATCTTCTGGTTCCTGTCTCTCAGCAAGAGTGTTAGTTTCNTATATGTTGGGCTTTCTCCCTTTAAGTAATTCACAGGGAGTTTTCTCTACTAGAGGTCTGGTCATGCATCTATTGATTATGTAACAAGCAGTGTTTATTGCTTCAGCCCAGAAGCTGTGAGGTAGTTTGCTAGATAGAAGCATGGTTCTTGCCATGTCTTCAAGAGTTCTGTTTTTCCTTTCAACAACCCCATTTTGCTGTGGGGTTCTAGGAGCAGAAAAGTTATGATTAACACCATGTTCATCACAGAACTCAGCAAACTTAGCATTCTCAAATTCAGTACCATGGTCAGATCTTATTGATGCTAGTTGATGTCCTAATTGATTTTGAGTTTTCTTGACAAATGAGGTGAACATATCAAATGCTTCATCCTTAGATGCCAGGAATAAGGTCCAAGTGAACCTTGAATAATCATCAACTAGCACCATCACATATCTCTTACCACCTCTGCTCAGAGTTCTCATAGGACCACACAGATCCATATGAACAAGTTCCAACGTCCCGGTGGTACTGACTATTTTTACTTTTGAAAGAAGACCTTACCTGCTTCCCCCTGGCACATGCCTAACAAACTTTGTCCTCCTTGAACTTAATGTTAGGAAGTCCTACCACTAAGTCCTTAGAGACTAGTTTGTTAAGCTGAGTCAGACTCGCATGACCAAGTCGTTTGTGCCACAGGAGGGGATCACTGTCCAACACACTTAGGCAAGTGAGTTCATTTTCAGACAGTGTGGACAAGTCTATGACATAGATGTTATTCATTCTTTTTCCCTGCAAAACAATCTTGTCAGTAAGCAGGTTAATCACAAANTGATCACTGTCCAACACACTCAGGCAAGTGCGTTCATTTTCAGACAGTGTGGACAAGTTTATAACATAGATATTATTTATTCTCTTTCCCTGCAAAACAATCTTGTTAGTAAGCAGGTTGATCACAAAACATTTTATGGAAGTGAAAGCGACAAGGTTACCTCTGTCACACAGTTGTGACACACTGATTAGGCTATATTTCAAGCCATCTATCAGNTCTTTCCGTTTCCAAAGGAGACATTTCCTCATTTGATACTTTCAAGTGAAAGGAACTGTTCCATGTTCCCTGTCATATGCTTTGAGCCGCCACTATCCAAATACCAAATTTGGATGTCTCCTCTCACTTGAACCTACAAAAAGAATCAGGGGTTAGTTTTAAGAACCCAAACTAGTTTGGGTCCTTTTCTATGAGAGAATGGATGAATCAAGCTTTTTCTAGCCCAATTTGGTAGCAAATTTTTCTTTTTAACAAAACTCTCATTTCGACTGGCCTGCTCTTTTGCAATACACTCAATTTTGTAGTGGGCAGTCTTACCACAATGGGTGCAGATTTTATTCTCAGGGAGAGTGAGATACTTACTTTTGGGATCCCACTTGGGCAATTGACTTCCAAAGCCAATCCATCTCCGGTTGCTACTATGATTCTCTTGAATCCATATCAGGGCATCAGAGGATTTATTCCATTTACAAGTTCGATCTAATTCATGTTTGACTTTGCCAAGTTCTTCATTAAGAGTTCTTATCTGTTCATCCTTGGCATACATCTTATCTTTTAGTTTTCCCATGTTTTCTTCTAACATGATATGAGAATAATCAACAACCTTTTTACTGGATCCTAGCTTTAGCTTTAAGTTTTCAGATTTTAGTTCTAGAATCTCAGTTTCAAGTGGATGAACCTGGTTCAACAAGATAGTGTTTTTCTTTTCAGATTCACTAAGTCTGATTTCCAGGTTCATGCCTTTTGCTTTTAGCATTTCACATTCTGTAGAGAGTTGTTCCTTCTCTTTGGTTGTTTCTTCGGAATCATCCATGAAATCAAGTAGCAACTCAGAGAGTTTTTCCTTAGATAGGAACTTTATTTTATTTTTAAGATGGGAGATACTTACCTCTGGTTCTTCATGNCTTCACCCCCAAGCAGCAACCATAGCTTTTGTTGTGTTTTTCTTGGGTTGGACCTATTCATTCTTCCTGTTCCTTGTTTCATATCTCTCATTTTTCCATTCTACTTCCCACTGAGGACAGTTTCTGATGAGATGGTCACTCTCACCACATTTGTTGAATCCCTCGTTGGTTGGCCTTTCTGGAGCTTTTGCTTTGTCGTAGTTTCCTCCTCTAGAGATGCCCTTCTTCCTCATGAGAAAGTTTCTGAATTATTTAGTAATCATGTCCATCTCATCTTCCTCCAGATCTGCTCCCTCAGTGATTCTTAGTGCTAGACACCTCTCCTTCTTTGGACCATCCATCTTCATTATCTGCCTTCTGAGTTCATAGGCAGTGAGGTTTCCAATCAGCTCATCCAATCTCAGGGTTTCCATATTTTTGGATTCTTGGATAGCAGTGATTTTGCTTTCCCAGGAAATAGGCAAGACCCTTATCAGAATCTTCTCAACCCTGTCCTCTTCAAGAATGACTCTTCCAAGAGACTTCAGTTCATTAGTTAAGTTTGTGAACCTTGTGTACATCTCTTGGATAGTCTCTCCTTTTTTCATAGTGAAGTTTTCATACTGAGAATATAGTAGAGTACCTCTTGACCTTTTTACCTGAGGTATTCCTTCATGAGCTACTTACAAGTTATCCCAGATCTCTTTGGCAGTAGTGTAGCTTTGGATTTTGCTGTACTCGTCTGGACCTAGTCCACACACTAGCCATTTTTTGGCCTTTGCATTCTTCTCCCATTTCTTCAGATCCTCAACAGTGCAGTCAGCTCTAGTCTTTGGTACATCTCTACCTTCAGCAGTCTTCATCATGGTAACTAGAAGACCATCAGTGACTATGTCCCAGAGTTCATAGTCTTCTCCAATCAGGTGGTCCTTCATCATGTTTTCCACCAAGAGTAATACTGGCCATTGAAGAGTGGTGGCCTTGCAGTTGATTGACCATCCCAGTTTCTGGTGCACTCATTTTGATCTTTTCCAAGGTGTTAACCTTATCAAGGATAACCCGCTCTGATACCAATTGATGTTTTAGACGTCAATACCACACAAGAAGCTAGGTTAATTTGTGTGGTATCCAATTTTTCGAGTGTTGTCTCTCTAGAAGAACTTGGTTCTTCTTGGTGTTCCAACTTCTACTGTTGCAGAATAATAAAAGCAGTAAAGTAAAAACACAGAGATTTTTACGTGGAAAACATCTGGCTCAAAAGGTGAAAAAATCACGACCTACTCCTCAGTAGGATTTGCTCAAACTCTTCACTTAAACTCTGAGCCAAACGGACTTACAAAATAAACTCTTTTGTAATCTTAGGACTAACTCCAATCCCTTCGTAGTAACTAGCCTCTAGCTAATTTCTACAAGCTTCAAGTTAACTCTAACTTGAACAATGTGTAACTATTATAATTGTTTCTATGAAAGCTGAAAAGATACAATATTAAATAGCCTAATACAACCAACTAGACTCAATAAAAAACAGATGGAACTGGTTCTTCTAGCTGGTATATAGCCTTTGTATCGCAGAGTTATTGTGCTTGCAAAATCTCTAGGAATTTTACTTTCAATTCTTGATAAATTTCTGCACCTGTGCGTTCGTGATTCAAGCAAGAATACTTCAATTATTTATAGAGTCAGTTGTTGAGTTTGTTGTTCAGTTCTGGTACAACTCTTCCTGGGATAAAGAGTTCGTATTAAACTCAACTTCCTTTCTTCGTTATTATTCTTGTTGAATTCAATTTCTATTCTCTTATCAATTTGCAACCTTTTAGCATTAGGAGACACTCTCTTTGTTCATTGATACTTCACAATCGCATTCATCTCCTATTCATTTACGGTTCATGTGTCAACACGTCAGGTCAAGTATGTGTGCTCTGATGGACCTGGTTCAACTGGTCAGACATTTGTCAATCTTCAAAACTATGCAGTGACTTGGGTCAACAGTAGGTAATTCTGCCAAACTACAATCTTCAATAACTTCTTTAAAGTCTTTTGTCTCACTTTCCTGAACTTCTCTTCCATGCATTCTATCATCAGCTCCTAATATAGAGTTAAAACCACCTATCATCAACGAAGGCCCCATGCAATGCCTTGATAAATTCCTAATTATCTCCCATAATGATTTCCTGTCTTGCACACTATGCAACCCATAGATTGCTGAGAAATAGAATTCCTTGTTAGTCTTCAGAATCTTCACACTACCATGTATGATTTGGGACTGTCTCTCTATCACTGTAGATTGCATCACATTTGGATTCCACATTACCCAAATTCTACCTTTACATGTAGTTGACACATTATGACTCCATTCCCAACCTGGTAATAGCTTCCCAATAGTTCCCCCTGCTTTTATATCTTTTACTCTATGTTCACATATTGCTAGCATATCTATTTTATTATTCCTTATAAACACCTTCAACTCCTTATGCTTGAACATCTTATTTAACTCCCTTACATTCCATGTAACTATCATATTATATTGTTGGATTGTTTTGCTCCAGCCTCTCTTCCTCCAACCCTATACTAATACTACATTCAGCTACTCCTTTTGTTGTTTGATCTTTCATTGTTTCCATTAGACTGTTGAAACCATTTATAACTTGAATGCCTTCCCCATTTCTTTGTGTTCTTTGCCCTTTTTCTCTAGATTTGTTCTTAACTTGTTTCCATGCACCTCCATTATCTTCTGTTTTCTCATTCTGCATTTGTTGCTTCCCATCTTCCTTTTGTACTCTTTGCTGATTCTGATACGGTTCATCATTTGCCTTATTGATAGGTCTCCAGACTATTCTTTCCTTTGCCACTATCTTCTGTTGTTGTTGTCCTGCTCCCTTTTCTATCTCAACTATTTTAATCTGATGACAATTGTGACCTAAGTTCATACATCTTGAGCAGTACATAGGTTTCCAATCATACCATATTTCCTGTGTCAATAGTCTGCCCTTTGGATCTTTGATTTTAATAGCATTTGGTAACTCCTTAGTAACATCAATATCCACCAGTATCAAATTCTCTCAGCATTTGAAGTGCAAGCACCTGCATATATTGGCTGGCCTAAGCTACTACCAATTTTGCTCAATGTATTTGCACTCCAACAACATAAAGGTAGGTTAGGCAGTTTGATACAGATCAGAATCGTCTTCAGATCCTCAGCTTCAAAATCAAATTCTGCAGTCCAAGCCTTCATGATTACTGGTCTATTATTAAGCATATGTGGTCTTGAATACATCACCATATCCATTCCCTTCATATTTGCAAAATTAATCACAAAATAGCCGGCATTATGGTAAAATATTTTTGGTTTCACTGAAAACTCTCCTTGTCCTGCAATAAATCTCTCTATAGCCCTAATCAAAGGTGTTTCACCTATGACATATACTATTGCTGCATATTTCCACTTACTTACTTCACTATCAACATCCTCTTAAACCAGTTCAATAATCGTCTCACCCTCAATAATAGAAGGCGGTATAAATCTCAGATCCATACCTCTTTTTGCCAGTTTATTCTCCTCAAACAGCATTGACCATGATGTTGTAGCCTTTGATTCATCCTCCAATTGTAGCTTCCTCTGTGCACCACCAGTTTGAGCTATTGTTCCATTGATGTTCCCACTTAAAATAGTTTCCAAAATCAGATTTACAATTTGTTTCAGTTGTTGTACTCGTCCATCTGAGCTTAGATCTTCCTGCATGTTCCCATTAAGGTATGTTTTTATTGTTTAACTTTGTCAATTCTTAATTGGTTCTATTTTTCATTTTTAAATAATTCTCCGAGAGTAAGTCTTATATCAAAAATCTCTTTTTAATAATATTAACATGAAGTGGATGTAATAATTATTCTTGTAATTTTAAAGCTTGATATCTGTGGGGGAGGGAGTTGGGGGGGTG
>ML428096.1:28370-110256 GCA_005239525.1 Nicotiana knightiana
GGGGGGGGGGGGGGGGGGGGGGGGGAGAAATTAATTTCAACCTTAATATGTTTTTTTACGTATTCACAATTGACCAAGGCTTTGTTTACCGACTACTTGACTCATGCTTAATTGAATTCTATTTCATATGTGGGTAAACAAATTCAAATATGAAAACTCCTTTATTGCGTCAGGTACAATTTGACTTCTTGCTTTTATTTTAGAGGGGAATTCTTCTTTTCATATATTTATATCGAAAAATAACACTGTGTAGTCGCTGTAAAAATAATAGTAAAATTTATATGTTTTTTGTATATATATATATATATATACATCTATATGTTTTATATAAAATTTATGCAAATTCTATACACTTTTTCGGCTACCAAATATAAATAGTTTCTAGTCTGGACTAAAAGTAACAATACCCTTTTTTATACACACACCTAACAAAGGGCCTAATTAATTATTAGCTAAGTGGCTTTGGATATAAAATGATTAAAAAAAAGGAACAATTGATATTGTTATATTGGAGAATAGGAAAATTAAAGATAAAGCTGATCTTACTACTTCCCTTATCATTCGTTGAATGATGTTGAGATATAGGATAGACTTGATGAGACTTACTTTTTTTCTTTAAACATGATACTTACGTTGTTATTTCGTAAATTTAATATTTTTGGTTTTAAAAAAAAAGCACGAGAATAAGAATTATATTTTAATAAATTTCTTCTAACGATCGAGCGAAGCACGAATAAATTAACTAGTTAGTAATTATCAGGAGTTTAAATGGACTCTATAAATACTTTTGTTACTGCAAAACAAAAGTTCCCATGGGTTTGGAAAAAATGTTTATATTAGTATTTGCTTTAAGAATGTATTACTTTGTTTTGGAGGTAGACGTAAAAAGAACTACAAGAAATGTTATGTGACACTTTCTTTTTTTTTTATTCCGTCACAAAAAGAATGTTATTTTTCTATATTAAGAATAATTTAATTTATTCACATCCACCATTCATGAGGTAATTTAAAACCACACAAAATCCAATTTTTATTTTAGATCATAAATTTCGAACAATACGACATAAATTGGAATGGAGGTAGTACAAGCTCGCTAGAAAAAATAGCGAGAGTAACAAATAAAGCATATTGTTGTAACTATTGCATCTACTATAATACAATAAAACTTACATGCAAAAATTATTTTGGACCTTAATAAACACATTTGTTAGTGCTGATATGAGCAAATTAAATTACTTCAGGAGACATAGTCGCCTATGTGAAACTTAAAAGAGAACATGAAACGCCCTGACCTTGTAAATATTGTAATTACCTTTCTGCTTCCCCGTTCCGATTATTTTCTTTTCAGACTTAAAAAGATGATATCTTTTTTTTTTTAATATTTTGAAAAGATTTTTTTTTTTTTTTTTTTATTTTACATTTATTGACATGATTGCATAGCTAAAAAACAATAAATATACAAAGGGGTACTCCCTTTGCGAGGTATTAATTGACTCATAAATCAATAGAAGAGATGCTGCCAGAGAAGGTAAAGGGCCCCAGTGAAGGAGACAGAGACAACGAAGAAGGAATAGATTGCGTAACTAAAATTACAAATGGAAGTCAGTGTCTAACCCGTCGCTGAAACAAAAACACATCACATGACAGTTGGGCTAAGTTCCTACCTCAACTTAAGACAGCAGCCTCTGTTTTTTTTTTTTTTTTTTTTTTTTTTTTTTTTTTTTTTTTTTTTTTTTTTTTTTTTCTTTACTCATTTAAACAATGATTCTGTCGAACTAACAGTTTTGTTCTTATCCCCAGCTTCTCAACTTGTTTACTACTTCAATCACAATATTAACTAACGGATCATACAGGCAAAACCCCACCTTGTTACTTGTATCTCCCTTTCATTCTTTCTTTCTCTGAATTAATGTCTATACAGTATAGAGTGTGTTAGAATTCTTTAGAGAAGAAGACACCCTTTTGGCTTTTAGAGTGCAGCATATAATTATGGTGGGCATTTTTTCTAGATTTTCTGGCAGAAGATCTGCTGGCCATCGTCGGACTCAAAGTGCACTTGTCAGCTTCCCTCTCTCTTTGTTTTTACGATTTAGATTTTTTATATACTGGAATTTGAGGTTGACTCATTCTTGTTTTCAGTCTCTACATTGTGTCTAATTTATACAACAATAACTTCCTCTAGTTTTAAAAGAATGGATCCCAACTGAAAATTTCTCTCGAGAAAGTCATTCTCCTTTATGCGAGAAAGTCAACTTAGACTTCTTTCCTAAGCGGATATTTATATCTGATTTAGGTAGAGCAATTTGTGATTTTTCCTAATTTCAAATGCAGGATGAAAGGGAAGTGTTTCCCCCAAATTCAGAGGCAATAGATGCTGCTACTATATCTGGAGCTCCCTCTGTTACGCCTAATGGTATTGAAATTGCTGTCGAGTTCAAGCCAGTTGAACACCCAATGGAGCCTCTCAATATTGATCGACCAATTCAATGTCCGTTGCCAGAACCTTCTATACTGAATGTAAGGTCTCTAAGTCTCCCTACGTTTTTGAAGTTTTGCTCTGTGATGACTGCATAGATAAGCAGAGGCGGAGCCAGTATTTCATGCATATGGGTTTAGGAGTCTAATCGTTTTAAGTTACTGGGTTTTAAATTAATAATTCGTACATATTCAATGAACTTTTTAAGACAAATACATGATTTGAATTAAAGTTACTGGGTTCGGCCGAACACGCAATCGGCACTCTGGCTCCGCCCCTGTAGATAAGTACGTAGGTCGACTGTTTCTGTTGGCATAAATTTACTCCAAGTTAGTTCTGTTTATTAAGTGGTGGACTCAATGACTTTGTTCTGTACTTGAATGCGGTAATGGAAATGAGGAATATGATGGCTGCTAATAGTAGCAAGACCATTATTAATCCCTTAGCTCCTTCCATCTTGTTACATTACACGTTAGAAGTGCTGACTAGGAATTTGTATATTTCTTCACTCACAGGATGGAAGAATATGGAAAGAGCGAGTCCCTGCTGTGCGAATTAGAAAGCCTGATATTCCAGTTATGAAGGAAGGAAGAGCTGCCGACTCTGAGGCAGCTCGAACAATACCTAGACCTCCCATGAACCGAGTTATTCTTCCATCAATAAGTGCACCTGAACATAGTCTGCTTAAACTGCTGGAGGAATCTGGGATTTGTTGATGGATTGCTATACTAAAGAAAGTTGATACTCTCAGCTGGCCTCTTTCGACATGTCCTCCTTGCTTTAAATGCTCGGTATAGCGTATTCCACAGGGAAATTCAAACACAGTTGCATGTAGATATTTATAATAATACTAATGGAAATCTTTTGTGCAATCTACAGTACTATATTTTAGGTTAGCTTTGTATCTTTTACATCAGTATCGATTCATTCTATGCATGTTCTACTACACTGACACTGATGTAAGGGAAAGTAAGAATGTTACAAGATGAAAAAAATGTGGATGATTCTTCTTGGAGAAACAGGATTCGAGCCACCCCTTTGACTCAGACCTATTAGATTAGAAACGCTCCAGAGGTAATATTACAAGACTCTCCGCATAACTAAGCACATCATTTATACAGTTAAAACCAATGTGGATGAGATGATTGTATGGTCCGAATACTTAAACCCAACTCATTTCCTATTCCCTTATCAATTCTTCTTAGCTACGCAAATTCTTGGAGATTTTATTATCTGAAGTCTTCATCACTTGACATTTCCTCAGTACAAAATTATGACGGACTAGGTATGAGCTGTACAATAATAAGTTGATATTCTAAGCACAACTAGAACTAAGGAAATAAAAGGATTCTTCGTTCATTGATAAACATGATACATACTACCAAAAGATAAACAAATAAAAAGTACCAGCTTTCCTCAATCTCAAAAAAGCTTAATGACTCTGGGATAAGAAGAGCCAACAATCATTTAAAATGTGTTGGTTATCAAGCAAGAATCACACTCACTACATTCTCACCGTGAATTTTCAGCCTTCCATTTAATTGTGCCCAGGGAATAACCACATTTATGTGAAAATCCTCTCTAGGACCGGAAAACCATGGTCGTGGTTGAAGGAAGTAGGTGGTTTATCCCACTTATTTCATCCAAAAAAAGATAGCAGGTGGTTCTCCATGTCTTTGCAAACATAGAACTGCCGTTTTTTCCTTCCACCCCACAACAAGCATACAGCATGGATGATCAGAAATGAGACAAACCAGGTGTTTTTTATGCGATCAATGTTTATAGAGACATAGAATTGATAGTTTTACCGCCACCCGACGAACCTCCCTATCTCACCTCTCTGAGGAAAGGGTACAACAAACAAAAAGAAAAATCTGATAAACAGTGACCAACTCCTTCACATTCTAGAGAGGAGTCTATCAAGGAGTCAAATTACTTTCTCAACATCAAGATTCAGCTGATCGGAAACTCCTCTAAAACCCCACTATATTTTACCTAGTAGTATTAAATATCGTAACAAGCAGGGATGTTGTTCTTCAAGAAAACATGATTTATGCTGAAATATAGGAATAATATTGGACAGCTGAGCTTGCAGCTAATCTGTTGGGGTTGGTCAATAAAGTGATGCACGAAGCGAAATAGCAAGATACAAGCTTGCAACTCTCCACTGGGGTTGGTCAATAGAAAGAAGCATGAAGTGAAGGAGCAAGATATATGCTTTCTTTAACTTTGTTATTGTCCCACGCAATTAGATTTTTGGACACCAAGATACATAGATATAACTCGCAAGAAGGATACTAAACTAAAAAAAAAACCACTAAAAGTATAAAAGCAAGGGGAAAGATCATATTACAAATTAGTCATGTAAAAGTATACACTTATACAAAGCATCTTTTTCGTGCTACTACATAGAATATATAACTACCATTCTGGCAGTGACTACAAAAAAGAGGCCTCAACAGAAAAAATGAGGAAGGTACTCACTTTGAAGTGTAACACCATTTACGATGACAGCAATGTACTCAGCTGGAACAAAAATTAGCTCAGCATTTAGAACATTTGATGGCATTGTTACCATTACAAGCTTGACTAATTCTTTGTGAAAGTCGAGCCGGCTTCTTGGAGTAGCAAGAATTCCATTCCCCACCATCCTGGGCATAATAATCCATCGGATAATCAATGAGTACCCCTTCCTTAACTTTCTCACCTCCATTATCACAAGCACCAGAATATTCATTCTTTGAACACTTCAAAGCTTCATCGCAACATACATCTGAATTCACTGCTTTCTTTCTTTCCCACCACCCGGACAAATCACCCAATGCAATCTCGGCCTCAAATGGCGTAAGCAAAGGCTTAGTAAACGCATCTCCCCAATCAATCGACAACCTAGGACACGCGATCTGAATCCAAGCATCTACTGCATCCTCAAACAACGCAATCCTTGTAGGAGATATCTCTGACATCAACACAACTGTCCAAGTCATCCCCTTCTCCGCCATCTTCTTCTCCAACCTATCCAATATCCTCGGATTCCCTTGCCTACCTAATGTCCCGAGCACTATCCCCCAATTCTTAGCCTCCCTCCTTGCCTTCTCAATCGCTCTCTTTCTCTCCTCCTTCATTCCCTTATGATCATACTCCTCCAAAAACAACTTCCCTACATACGGATCATACCTATACGTCTTTATCCCCGGATTCGCTATCATAAATGCCTCCAAATGAAACCTACCATCAGCTACAAACACCAAAACCACACTCTCACAATCCGAAAACATGTTCATAACACTCGGGGCAGTACAGCCGAGTACTTCCCCAGCTGATAAGGGTTTAGCTTGAGGGATCAAAACCTTAAACCCTATTTTTTCCAACTCGGGCTTAACAGCACGAATTGCACCAGCAAATTGAATTGTTCCAGCCATAATGATATTGTCATAAGTACTAGTATTATTAAAATTGAGCTTGAGTTCATGTAACAACCTGGAGACATCGATTGAGATTTCGACGAATATGTAAAGGCAAGGGATAGTGGTGGAATCAATAGGGACGAGGCAGCTATGGCCGAAATGGATGAGGAGATCAGCGGAAAGAGCTGCGGCGGAGAGGTCGTCGACGCAACACGCGCCGTACGTCACGTCGCCGAGGATAAAACAATGAGCGGCGGAAGTGAATGTGGAGAGTATATCGGAGATGATGAGGGAGTACATGAGGAGACCCTCGGGGAACTGGAGGGCAACGCGCTTGGCGCCTGAAGTGCGCACGCGCCATACGCACTTGTGGATTTCAAAGTTGTAGTTTTGAGGTAGAAGAGATATGGCGGAGTTGAGTGCTGCGTCGTTGAGAATGGAGTCTGGTATTTGGTTCTTCACGAACCGCTTCGGACGTGGCCGAGTTGATTGCTGCAGTTGCTTATCCTCGCCTGCCTCCGCCGCGTCAATTGCCGGAGTAGGCTGTACCGGTAGAGGGTCGCCGAGTTCCTTCTCCATTATTTTCTTTGTTATAGCCACGGAGACGAATAATACCAAGCTTTTGAATAGGGAAGCTTCTGTATATTAATACGTGAAGGAAATTGCACTCTCACCCCTAAAGTTTTAAATATACCAATTTATTCCTCGTCCAGATACAATCTTATTGCTGGCTTTCCAGTTCATTCAAAGTATTACATACTCTCTGAATACACAGTGGTATACAAAGAGAAACTTCTTTTAAGCTAAATATAAAATACTAAAGACATTTTCATATGGTGAAGAGAAAAGGAAGAAATAATTGTAAAGGAAAACTACATGCTGAGTTGGCAGAAATTGCAGGCCTTTTGATTCACCTGTTCAATGAAGCTAACCTTTTGATTCCATGTTACACCCCATATTTTCATACGTGATAGTACGTTGTAAGTCAATTGATGTAACCTCAGAAATAAGATTATATTTGAAAGCATATAAAGTAAGTTAATCATGTTACCTTGGAGGTTATAAATATTTAAGATCATGAATAACGAGTACCAAGAGGGTTGGAAATCTTAGAAGCTAAATCAATTGAAGAAAATAAGTTTTACCGAAAGTCGACAAGTTTGGAATGTTATAACAAGTACTTTAGGGTGAGACTATGGTTCTTAACATGATAAGGAGGTTATGCTATGAGTTATTTTTGTCGTATGATAGTCGTGTGCTACGTTTTGAAGTCAAGCAAGTTGTGAAACAAAAGTGGGCAAAGGTCTTCACAAGTAACATTCATAATGTGCTGAAAATTAGGTCAAATGTAACTGAGTTTTTCTCCCAATATACTTGAAATTATTGGATGATCTACCTATCAAATTAAAGATCTATGAGTCTAGTTTCCAACTCCATTAAACCGTTCTTCTATAAGACGTCGTAGTAGAGAGATATTCGCGATTTAGCGAGACTACGCCAAGAAGCTCCCTATGGGACCCACATAGGTGGTTTAGATATGTTGATATATATAAGACGCTTCAACCCCGTTTTAACTCGTTCATTTTCAGTATCTTCAGATCCTATACACCTAAAAACTCTCTCTCAAGGTTCTCTCATGATCTCAGACCCAAACAAAAGGCAAACAACACAAATCAAGTGTCGGGAATCCCGTCGCACTAGTAAGTTTTGTTGCTGATTTTTGGGTGGTTTCAGCTCATGTGGGAGGTTGTTTTAAGTGGTTTATGTTCTGTGAGATACTCTCATATGGTTTTCATATCAACCCTAGATTATTTCAAGTCTTGCAAATGGATTACACCATATTTCAACATCAAAAGTTAGTTCTAGTGAAGAATAACACCTCTTTGAGGTTGTGTTGTCATTGAGGATAGTTGTGGGCTATGCTTTGCTGAAATTTAAAGTTTTTGCTACCGGTTGAGGTGAGTATAACAGCCTACTAATTGTGCTTAATATTGCTTGTATGTTGGTTAATTTGTTAGGATAATAAACTACAAGATAATACTTGGATTAGCTTAAGTCACTTCTACGGTGTTGTATTGCCATTGAGGGTTGTTGTAAGATAAATATAACTTGGATTTAAAATTGAAGCTACTGTAGGAGGTATGTGTATTCTGTTCTTGCAGGTGCTTTAGGTTATCTTGATATTGATTAAGTTAAATGATTGGACTAGACATGAACTAGTGAATAAAGTTGCTAATTGAAGAAAGATAGAGTTGTGGATTGTTTCCTTTGTTATAAATATATGGTATAAGGATGGAATCATTGATGAATTACTTCATTATCATAGTAACGATGTTGTTAAGTTAATGTAAGAAGTCTATAAGGGGTGATACGGGTTATACGGATTCCAATCGAGCTTGCCGCTTGATGCGAGACTAAAATGCATAGTTTAACATGTAATATACCTTACATTTGAGGTGCTTTAATGATAAAAATACATGTGCTTAATGGAGTTTATTTCATGTGTAGGTGGATTGGAGATGGAAACGGAGCTAAAGGGATGCAAATACGTCGAAAAGACGCAAAAGGAGACACCCGGGCGATAGCCGGGCGTTTGCCCCCTAAAGCCTGACCCTACCTGGCGTTAGGGGGGCGTTTACCCCATAAGGCCAGGCAGCCCCTGGCGTTAGCGGGGCGTTAGGGCCCAAACGCCCGGGGTCCTCAGTTTCGGCCAAATCCGAGTTTTGACGAGTTAAGTGTTTCCCGGTTGAAATAGAAGTCTCCCACATGGTTAGGGTTCGCCNTTAAACTGTAAGAAATATCCAAGGAAGAATTACCAACGGGGGAAACCATAACCTTAGACCCTTTATTATCATTGTTACATTAAATTATTAGTTAATTGCTAGTTTATTATTATTGATTGTAGAATTAGTTAAACATCATCAATTTGATATTCAAAGTCTTGAGAAACTTGATTTAGCAACAGTTTAGTATTTTATAGACTCAATTGATACGTAAATTCCCTGTGGGATCGACTCTGGGCGTAATACCCCGGATTATATTTGCAACGCCCGCTTAGTTTTCTACAAGACATAGTTGAGCGTGATCACCGCTCAAAATGATTGTTGAACTAATCGGAGAGCTTATTGTGAATTATATTGTTGTTGTTTGGGATGTTTGGTGACTTTTGATAAGATATGGGATGTAGTTAAAACAGGGGAGGTGTTGTCCATTTTCTTGTAGAATATTGGTTTTGAAATATGAGAGTTACAATGCTTATATGATGACGACGAAGTCGGGTTACTCATTGTAGACGTAAGAAGATCATATTGAGCTTGGTTGACGATTGGAGAGAAGATTGCAAAGGTATGTTAAGGTACTTCCTTCTTTCTTTTTGCATGATCTAAAGTGAAATGAACGTAAGCGATACGCTAATTCATAACGGATCTACTCCTAGAAACTAAGGTTGTTCATGTTGTTCTTTCCTTATAAAGTTATTCTAAGCAAGTATGTATGATTATGGATGCCCATAATGTTAATCGAAGGTGCAACGACCTTAAGTCACTTCGAAAGGTATAGAACGTGATTTCATGAGTATAGCATGCATTATATATAGTATCTATTTTACTCTACCGAGTCGCGCTATAGTCGGCCGGGTACGACACCTATTATGCAACCACTGATCAGCTGGATTTTACCGAGCTCCACGTGGCCGGGTACGATTCTACCGAGTCTTATGATGGTCGGGTATGTTTTTACCGAGTGCTCTTCGAGGCCGGGTACGATATAATGATGATGATGTCCACAGAGGCGTATGATTTTAAAAGTATGTGTATATATTTATGTATCATGCATTTCATGTCAGTCGCCCTCAGAGGCACTCAGATGTTACAGGTTGTATCTTCTCCACCTCTCCTTACATTATTGTTCATATTTATGTTTTCCTGCCTTACATACTCGGTACTTTATTTGTACTGACGTCCCTTTTGCCTGGGGACGTTGTGTTTCATGTCTGTAGGTCCCGATAGACAGGTTGAGAGTCCACCTAATAGGCTATCAGCTCAGCGAAAGGTGTTGGTGCACTCCACTTGCTCTGGAGTTGCCTATTTGGTCAATAAGATTTGGACATGTATTGACTTGTATGGCGAGGCCCTGTCCCGACCTTTATGATGTTTATGTACTCTTAGAGACTTGTAGACAGATGTCATGTGTATGGATACTTATATGGCCTTGTCGGCCTATGTTTTGAGTGTACAAATGATCATGTCGGCCTTATAGGCCCGTATGTCACATGTATAAGTTTCTATACAATGTTGGGTCGTCATATGTCTAGTATGCACTTATATTTTATTCTGGTTATCTCATGACGGCCCTTTTGGCCCATTTACCCATGATAGTACGATAAGAAAGATATGTTACGTTGGTATTCGGTTGAGTAAGGTACCGGGTGCCCGTCGTAGCCCTTCTTTGGGTCGTGACATTCCACAAAACTTGAAAATAATCAAACAGAGTTCTGAAGTAAAAGGGACCTAATTCTAACAAGATCAAAAGTTTGGGTAAAAATACAACAGGCTCTTATTTGGTGCTTGCTTATTGATGAAAGGTCATTCTGATCTTACAGTACAGAGCTCTAACATATCCTTTTTATGTTGTAAAATCTGATGTCGTAGTCATATAGCATGAGAAAACCATTGAATGTAATATCCTATACTCGCAGGTCGTTACTGAATTTGGATTGAAGAAACAGCTGCAGTAATTTCCTTTGCTCGAGGATCATTGTCTTCCAAAGACACACCACGAGGATCTTCTGTCACTAGCATAGCAAGAACATTGAGCGAACTCCAAGCTTTTGTGACATTTTTGCTTGAAGCACCCAAAGTGACGGCAAAGACTGCATCAAATCCACCAGCACCAGGAACACCAGCCAACAAAACTCCCTCCATACTTATCGTTGTATCCAGAAGGTGAGTTTGTGATTCAGGTTCTATCTGTGAAATTGATACATGGTGACAGACTGGTCAAAAACATGGGAGAAGGCAGCAACTGCAGCTGACTCCTAAGAGCTTTTGATTATATCAAGTCATATTCTTATGTTAGTTAATGGTATACAGTAGCATGCCAAGCCTTAACTTGCAAGAGAACTATATTCTTTTTATTTTACTTCATTGTAATGCTTTCTCTTTCTGCTTTCTTGACATTCAAATGAACCGAAAGGAAATGGTCATTACTCATTAGTAAACCAGAAAGGCACTCTTTGAGGATAATTCTTCAGAAACAAAGCTTCCAGACGGGTTAAGAGTGATGTCCCAATAAATTTTTATCTGACGTAATTCAAATCTATGTGAAGAATGAGTGAAAGATGAGAGAAGATAGAAACATTCTGTTACATGGTATCGACAAACTTACCGGGATGCCTGCAGCCTCTCCCATTTTACGCATATAATACCTGATTCCAAGCATGGCCTCTCGGGCTCCTAATAACTCTTTAACAATTTCTGCTTGACTTGATTCATTTGCTCTCTCAAGCCACTGTTCATGGTGAAAACCAGAAGCAACTTAAATTTTTCGAAGAAAATTTCACACTCCAGAAGGAAAAATACATAATCCAACCAAAAAGTAATGGCACTTTTTAAAGACACAAATATTTGCAAGGGAAGTACTTGGAATGCAACTTTACAAATATTTCTACACTGCGGGATCACAGATCAACTATCGAAGATATTTATAAATCTCAGAGGCATCTCATGGACAATGCCCTCTAAGATTACTGAAGTGCTCACTAGTTGGGATGAAGCTGGATCTGGAGCTGGCAACAGAGATAGATGGAGGATTGTCCCTGCATGTATATGGTGGACAATCTGGAAGGAGAGGAACTCTAGATATTTTGAGGACAGCAGCAATTCAGTGCAGAAGATCAAAATGAATTGTGTCCTACTTTTTTATTTTTGGTGTAAACAAAAGTGGCCAGAAGATACTGTATCAATCCTAGAAGCTCTAGAATACTGCTAGGACAGTAGCTCAGTAGCCCCACTTGTTTTGGTTTTTTTGTAAATATGGTTTTCAGTACAACCTATGAAATTATATAAATATACACAAATGTTACCTTCTCAGAAAAAAGTTTCTCTTTGACATTTTAGCCAGTGTAACTAGAGAATGTCCAACTGGAAAAATGATCATTCGGCAGAAGAAAAGAATTGATTTTTTTAGATAATTACTGCTTGCCTCTAAAACGCGATGGTATTAAGGATTCTTTCTTCTGTTCCGAGACAACATAATGGAAGCTTCTCTAAGCAAAATGATGCAACAAAAGTGCTAAGGGAGAAGAAGTTCCAGCTATGGTTGCAATACACTATTTGGGGGACTCAAAGAAGGATGCTTGAGGAGGGGATTATGACCCTGAACAGAAAGATAGAGTGCCTCAGGATTAACTGGAGGATAGTACAGAGAAAGGGGGCTCCCCAACCTAAGAAAGACTTTCCAATCTATTATAGTGGAACTAGAACGTCATCCTTCGCTCTTTATTGATATGACGCAAGAAACAAGTTCAAAGTTAAAAGTAGACGGGGAAGTACCGAAAACAGTTTTAGGAACTTTTGGAATTTGTTTTTGATAAAACTAGGAAAGGATAAAACTTCTTGATTTGGCTATGACAGGAGGAAGAAGGAAAAAGAGGGCAGAAATGGAAGCCATGTACTTAAAAGGTTGCTAGCACTATATGATGAAAATAAAAGGAATTGAAAGAATGAAAAGAAAACCAGAACAGGGAGAAGAAATCCCTTATTCGACATGTCTTTAGCTTGCATTTGCAGCATGTTTGTGTTAGCTCTTAGGTAATGCATTTTTCAGCTATTAAGGCAGTAAAAATTTTTATGTGGTTTATTAGTGTGAGTATGACTTATCAAGAAGGTAGAACCCAAATTTGCTTGGGATTGAGGCGTAGTTAGTGTATGACTTATCAAGAAAGTGAAGGTAGTCATTGCTATGGTTAGGAATCAACTCTGTAAAGTTAATGAATTTTCAGCGCTTCAACACCCATGGACACTTCGCAGACTAAGCCTTTCCAGAACAGATAAGCAGCTAAGCGCATCAAGGATAATTTACCTACCTTTAAGGATAAAATAAAGCGGAAAAGACTTTCTTAATGAACATGGATAGGTAGCAAGTTTCTACATAATACTAGATCTTGAACTTCCTTTCCAATTTTGACCAAAATAATTTTACCTTTTCTGCAGTAAGCAGGCTGCAGCCTTTGATGACGCATTCATAAACATTATAGTTCCTTTCTGCCAATCTACATAAGGTATTAAGGTGCATTTCCAAGGCAGAGTTTCCTTCTGATAACTTTCTCCATGTTTCTAGAGAATTCTGAGGATCAGACTTCTGCCATTTCTTAACAGCTCCAACCATTGATGGGGTAGAAGATCCTCCACTGCCTGGTTCTCCAAGTAACTGCAAAATGCTTAGCTATCAGTTTCAGCAACTTAAAGGAAGAAACAACTTGATAGTGAGTCAAATTCTGTAGCAGTGGCGTATAGTAGAACGCCTCCAAAAACAAGAAAGAATCCATAATAGTAGGACAGCACAAGGTCAAAATTTTTAGACAGGACAAAACTTCGAATTTAATGTTTATACAGCCATGGCAAAGAATCCCATTTAAGTGGGCTAGTAAAGCATGATAAGTTGCATCAGTGACCTTCGAAAGATTAAATAACCATCACAGTTGAAAACCCACTTAATCTAACGTGACAAATTTCTGTTTTTAGCCCCTAGCACCAACAAAAGGTATCTGTTTTTTGACAACAATATTCATTTGAGGTATGCAATTTGTTTGTGGTTTGCTATAACGGCATGATAGTCAATATTCCATCCACCCAACAACGAGCTTGGAGGTCAAAAAAGGAAGTGACGCTGTCTAATTAGAAGTGTTAATTAAGAGATATGATTAGCAGGTAAAATGAGATTTCTTTTATCATCCAGCTAGAAAGAAATTGTTCTCGCTAAACCAGACAAATAGTCAAGAGAATATGGAATATCATTATCAGACTCACTAGAGTCATCAATGGAGGCAATGAAAACTTGGTCCGCTCATGGTCCCACTTGGCTTTTAGGACATCATCAATGACTTCTGTAAGTGGTGTTGCCATACCTGCATTCTGAAAATCCAAAATAATCAACAAGTCAAAAGTTTGGAAACTAGATCCGATAAAATTAAGATGCAAAACATGCAGTATCTTTCAACTCCATACAATATTATCTTTTCAAGCTCTTCCTTTATGGTAACCTTCACCTACCCCACCCCAACCTCCCAATCCGGGAGTCATTACTGGCCTTTCCCCACTTTGCTATTTTGGTGGCCCAAACCCAATATCGAGGTTGGAGGTGGAGGTTGCTTTCCACTTGAGCTACCCCATCTTGTCAACTCCTCCAAGTATAGCAAACTACTTATAAGAGAAGGCATCACATGTCCCATAAGCTTCGCTGGCACGTAGACCATGCCATCATTCCTTAACTTGTGTGAAGGAGAGTTCAAATAAACAACCAACAGAAAGAAATCCTTGCTACAGACCTTTGCTCAGCCCAACAGAGAGATCATTCTTACCACAGAATTAAATATAAAATGTAGTATCTCCCCTGAAATGTCAAGCATCTCTATCTCTGTTGGAGCTGCTAACAAAGAAATTTATCTACATGGGTGACTTTAATCAAGTGGTTTGGTAAATAGATAAAGCAAAAGCTCACTTATCATATAACTGCCCTCACCCAACATTAGCTTTAGACTGGATACCAAAATGATAAACCAATTAGGTACTTTGTAAGACCAAATTTGAGATTCCAGTTACAGTTTTGGTTAGAGGTGGTTCTAGCGTGACTATTTTGACTAAAAACTTACTGGAGAGTAGGTCATGTGTATTTCTGACAATTAGGCACAAATGACCAACATCTTGAAGAGCAGAAAATTTCTTAACTGCAGCTACACTTCTTACCCTTTTATTCTTAATTTAGAGAAAATAACCATAGAGAGTTATAGTTCTGAGCATAAATAGAGCCTCAAGCAACCTAGCTAGGGTTTAGCCTTAGCAACAATGTCAATAGTCTAAAACGAGTTCTATCAGGCCGCTATGGTTCTGAACTTAGTTCCACCAAAGCTTTACTTTGCCATGAAGGACTAACGCCAGCTTATACTTTGGTACCACTTTCTCGAGACTTCATGCCAAGCCCAACACTAAGTTTCACCTTGCTGTCCTTGTTTGTGCCATCACTAATCAGAACAGCGTCATTCTACAAAGTTAAATATAAACAGAAGAATAATACAGCATCTTAACGATGTAATTTATGCATAATTATCTCAATTTGGGAAGTATCAACTTTAATTATTACTTCTCCATCCAAAAGCTATCTAAGTTCTGACATAGACTTACCATGAACTTCAAAGGAGAAGAAGTCTTTGGCAGATTAAAGTTTAACAATCTATCAACCAAGGCCTCATTGTTTTCATTTTTCCGGTTGCCACTTACACTCGAACCTAAATTAGAGAATGTAATTTCTTCTATCACTAAACTATGACACTGAATTAATTAAATAAATTGGAAAGGCGAGAAAGACCTGAGCAGAAGAAAGCACTTCAGGTGAAAACCGCACATAGCGTTGGCTGCCATAAACTGCAGAACTAACATCAAATCCGCTGCCAACTTTACCCTGTGCAATGCAGTGGGCAGTTTGAGCTATCACGTGAACAATATCAAGATTACCAGCATCTTTCCTTCCATGGGATTGATCCTCAGTCAGAGAGGAGAGATTAACAACACCAAGATAATGAAGCAAAGCAGCAACAACTGCTGTGGTCATAGCTGCTGATGACCCCAATCCAGTTTTTGCAACTTCAGGCTTCCGATTTTCTCCAATTGAATCTTCTGCATTAAAAGTGATTGACGTAAAAGGTGGAAGGGAAGCCAATGACTCAGGTGTAAGAGGGAGTCCACGCGCTTCAATCTACAAAAAGTATTTAACAGAATAGTGTCAACTATCTTACAACAAAAAGAAAAGGAGGTATAAAAGCTTTTGCCATGTCTTTTATTAAATTTTAACTTGTGCAACTGAGGCTTCCGACAAGAAACTTGAACCAAGTCAGTCATTAAACTATGAAAAAGGATGCAACAAAGTTGATCAATCCCAACCACAGTAAAATCCCTATATCAAAGACCACTGATATTTCTTGTCCTATGCTCATTTATTAAGTAGAACTAATGAAGGAAATAAGTGGGTGGCATCAACCAAATTGAACTATTCTAGTTTGACTTTGATGTAAAATGCATGTCATTTAAACATCAATATTTTACTTAATCAAGCAGGTCTTATGTAACTAAAACCATTATCTTCACAAAGGTAACTGAAACATTATACCATAGCACTTTTTGACTTGTCTACCACTTTTTAAAATCAGAAAATTTTTGGTCAAACATTACTCGAGCAATTTGTCTGTCTGATACAAATATTCAACTTAGATCACTTAAGTTGGACTGAGTCGTCGAAATAGTACCTTTTTCTTTGAAACCATCCGAGCAATTCGGAAAAGCTCAGATTGCACAACTAATATGGCAATATGTCAGTGTTCCAATACCCCTCCATCCTAATATATGTGAGACATGCTATTTTGGCAAATCCAGAAAATGTTTGGCATACTTTTACATATAATAGTTTGCTATACGACATTCACATCACTCAAGTATTCAAAATCAATCAAATTTTAGTTTCAACAAATGATTTGATTTTTTTTCCTTAACATCCGACCAAACTTTTAACTACTACTTTAAGAAGACATGTAATCTTAGGCTCGAGTCAAGATTGTCGCAGGACAAATGGATCAGAGGGTGTAAGAAAGAAATTTTTTGGACATGAATCTTATGATTTGACAGCTTCCACAAATTACATTATAGAATATCAGATTATCAGATTTTACATTAAGTCCGTGCTAAAATAACAACCCAAACTCACAAGAAATAAGTATGTATCTCTAATTACATGTCATATTGGGAATACATATGCTGCAAAGGAGTACCTGATTCCGATACGAATAGAACTCATTGCAACCCAAGATTGTTATATCAAGACCTGCATGACTAACACAGTTGAGAGATTGATTTTTCAAAAAAGGAATTCAAATTTATTGTTCCATAAATGACTTATCTTCAGGAAAGAAAGGTAAAAGAGTAAGATGTCAGAAGTTACCTCTCAGAAGTAGTTTATGTAATATATCCTTCTTATCTTTGTCAAATGTTGCATGGGCTGCTGCTATGGCATATTCCACTGCATGTTCTACGAAGGGGTTTCTTGATTCACTGAGATTAAACAAACATAGTAGTTATTGCATTACTGAACAATTATTTATTGTAATAAGGAAACAGATGAATAATTCAAGTATCAAATGTCATTACTACTTATATAAAATATCTCATTGGATTCAGAAAGAAACAGAACAAAATAATAACAGATCCTCTAATAAGGTATGAGTTCTGAGATTTACACTACTTGCCTGGAAGAGACAGCTTGAAGTTTTAAATGCTTAAGAGACAATTTGTACATAGTTTCTCTGGCCATCTGAGGAGAAGTCAATTTAACATCTGCCCATGCCTGAAAAATTATAAGAAAGACACAGGTAGTTTATACTCTACTTTATAGAGGAAAAACTAATACAAAAGTGATTCTTGATGAGAGAAAAATAAAATTATTGAACTGACTTCTGATCAATTATTATCCACTTTAGTGCGGAAAATATCACTCACCCATGCCCAACTTTCAGGTTTAATTTCCTCGTAAAGTGGCTTCACAATAGCATAAAAACGAGCATTTGTACTCAGTACAATACCAGCATTTGGCCTCTCCAAAACAAGATAACCTCCAGTCATCAGAACCTTTCCAGGAGCAGAGGCCACACTATTTAACCAAAAATATTAATTTCAATCAGAGACATTCTTGCGCCAAAATTTTTTGTACAAACGGACACGTTTGAAGATCAAGGAAACACACACTTACACAGCCATTTCTTTTAATTCTCTCTTGAATGAACAGGGAAACTCCTATTTGACAGAGATTAGCTGCAATTGAAAATTACAAACCTTACTCATTGCATGAAAAGATAATGAGAATATGAAACATAAAAAAAGATGGCATCTTTAATATTTTTATCATGAATCATGATGAAGTAAATAAAAAGAAAGACTACTGTATTATATCAACCATTCATTCAACAGCTCAATCTAAAACAAAGTGGGGATTGACAATATGATCCTTCAAAACAATTTTTCTCTATGCAGGTCCAATTAATGCCAATACTAAGAAACTAAAGTATGATACAAAATCAAAGGAAATGGAGATCCTTGACAATGAAAGCAAATAATATGACTTACCCAGTTCTTTTAAGTGGTAAAGAAATCATTGCGTAAATCATTTAACGTGTACTTTGGCTAAATTTGTGAAAGAAAGAATAGATAAAGCTGAACTGTCCTGCCTAGATAATCATCTATCCACTAGTTTTACACCGAAGGCAGTAGGTGCCGGCCTACGCCTTCGGCTCGAACCCTACATATACTTGAAAAAGATTTTATATATTTGTACTCCCTAGGTTTCAATTTATGTGAAAGTAATTTGATTAGGCAAGGATTTTTAAGAAAGGAAGAAAGGAAGACTTTAGGAACTTATGGTCTTAAACATACCATGGGATATTTCTGGCTATAAAGCATATCATTAAATGTAAAACGGAATGGTTAAAGTTAAATATTTTTTTTAAAAATAGAAAGGTGTCATTCATTTGGAAACAGACTAAGGAAATAGTGTCACATATTCAAACCCATTGTGGCAAATATATTTATACTAAATTCGAACCCATTTTGGCAAAGGAGTAGAGAGAGGACCTCCACACCTACTAACTTTAGAATCTCGATCCGCCTCCGACCATGTCCATAGTTACCAAAGAATGGGAAAAATATATTAAAAAACTGAGATTAGAGAAGAAAAGATCAAATCTTGAATTCAGTAGCTATCAGTTCTGTATGTCTACAGTTCCATATGAAGAAACTGGATTAACTTCAAATTGACAAGTGGCCAGTGATATTAATTATCTCATTTAAAAACTCACAGAAGAAAATATCAGAAAACTAAAGTCATCTGCCACACATGTTTTCAATCACCAAAGAATGAAAGAATAATATAGAAAACTGAAATTATAAGAGAAAAGATCAAATCTTTCACAATTCACAATATCAAAAAATGAATTTTGAAAAAGACCCATATCAACAAATTGGATTAACATCAGATTGATACGAGCAATATAGGTAAATTGAATGCAAAATAGAGAGAAGAGGAAGAACATACGTCCGCCGACGTGTAGAGGAAGCTACAGATTTGAAAATGAATTTGAAGAGGAGTAAAAGGACTATGGCGGCAACATCTATGTCAAGCAGCAGTCCAGTTTTGACATTCTTATTAGTGTTCAAAGTTGCTTCACTGCTATTTTTGCTCGTCAATACGACGAAATGTTAGAAAAAGGAATACTCCTATGATGTGATTAGAATTGTTTATTTTTTCTTAATTTTTTTTAAAACATATATATATATATATATGAACAAATAGTTAGCATGTCATTAATGGATTAGTATTGGAAGTTAGCCAATTAAATCCCCTAAAAGAAGGCTTTTTTTATTTTTATTTTTTAAAAAACTCGTAAGATAAAAAATCATGAGTTAATAGGATTCAATTTGCACGCATAAGTTTATTTATATGTTGGAGTAATATACTTTTCTTCTCTATTCCAGTAAAATAACAATGATTTACTCATGATATTGACAAACAAAACAAATGAATATTTAGTCTTCAAATGTTAGAGGATAACATTTTAAGAAGAAGGGGCAAAATAAGTTGTTTATGTGACATCCAATAGCCTCCTATTATTGAAGTTTTGACAAGAGAATATTATTTTATAGATGAACTGCCAGGTCAGTATTTCAATTTGAGAGGCTGCTTAATGTTTAGTACTCCCTCCGGCCTACAATAATTGACCAATTTACTTTTGGCACGCCCATTAAAAAAAATATTAAATTTTATACAAAAATATCTAGTATGACTAAACTACCCTTAGTTAAATATTTAATGTGAGGAGTAAGAAAACTTTTTAGGGATATGTACATAAGGGTTATTTTGTAAAAACAAACTGAATTCTTTCTTGATATATAAATGAACACTTATTTTGGACCAAAATGAAAAAGTAAATTGATCACTTATCGGGGACCGAAGTTGGACCAAAATGAAAAAGTAAATTGATCACTTATCGTGGACCGAAGGAAATACTTGCTATCGTATCATAGTTGGTCATTCCATGTGAGTTTATGTGGTCAGCAGTTTAGGAGGTCAAGGGCTGACCACGAACAAAATGCAGGAGTTAGTTTTACATTGAATAATAATAATACAATGGGAACCGTTTGGTTAGACGCATGACAAAATATAAAATTTCACAAACTAAGTACAACTTTTAGGTTGCAAGGTAATTAATAAGAAGTTTGATTTATAGTATGTACTAATTCAATGTTTGGTTTGCAGTATTTACTTTTGATTGCTAATATACCACAGAAGTTATTGCATCTATTATTGTATACGGAATAGATTGTAGTGCAAAGACACTTGTGTCATGGAGAAGAGTATCCAAATCCCATTAAAGTAGGTTATTCGGCATAATAAAAATCCTTGTATTATATGTCATCGTGTGACACTGCATAGTGAACAATAATGTAAGAATTGTTATATTGCAACTAATAATACATGGATTGTTATGTAGAGATTGCGTACTGTAAGAGTATTTTATCTTTAGACAAGTTATAATTATTTTCATTTCACATTTTATAGTGCAAGAATTATACAAGGATTCTCACGTAAGTTACACTGATATTAGACTTTTAATGAAATCGTTTAGCTCTGGAACTTTGATTACAATGGGGAATACTTAATAAAAGCAAATGAAAGGGAAGAACCCCTGGACAAAAGAGATACAGGGAGACAACCTAATACCATCCCAAACGGCAGTTATGTATACCAAGTTGCATAACTCATAGCAACAGCCATGACTTCCATTACACCAATGACTTGGAACCTTATTTGTTGAACCTGAGATATGAAATATAATGGGTTTCAGCCACCTTACCTAAATTTGGTATTTGGCTGACATGCCAACATATTACATGGAACATGATCATCCTCCTAAGAACAGAACACCCATCTTCAAGTGCATGAAACTGTTGCATAGCTGAGCCAACAGGCTGTTCTACCCTAATAAGAAGGGCGAGCACAATAACTAGAGCCTAGAGGTACTTCACCATGCCACGACCCTCCACGCTGAGTTTCGTAGCTTGGAGTTTCTTCTTTTTTGGAGCTTTTAACTGCTGCAATTTCTTATTCATCTGCCATGAACATAGCCAATACTTCAGTGTTAGATGAGAAGCTATTCCTACTAGCAGTAAAAGCAATAACATCATAACGAAGCTAACTTCCAGAGATTAAAATAGTTATACTCAAAAAGGAGAAAATATAGGGCTACCTCGCACCATAAACCCCATTTCAATGAGATCAAGAGTACGTAAGATTATAAATATCGGTTCATCGCCCAAAAAAAAATGAAATCAAGACTGGCAGGGACTCCAGTATTACATCATTTCCTCCAAATTAACGGATTTCACAAGAACATTTTAATTAAGTGGATAGCTGCTTTACCAAAATGACCACTAAAAAACAAATTGAGCACTTCATTTGTCAAGTAGAAAGCTATTACTGGCTCCTCTGGGAAGGAGATCGGCAGATTCATCATTAAAAGCATCCCCCCTTTTGTTGCTTTTTTTTCCGATGAAGCAAGAAATTTCATTTAAAAGGCATCAAAAACCCATCTGTTCTTAATTATCTCTAGTGCCAAGATGGACGAGAGTGAAATGAAGAACATAATATAAATATAAAATAACTTAGAAAGCGGGACACACCTTCATTCGGCGCTGGTCTTGAACCATTGCTTTAGCCCTTGCCCTAACTTCTTCCGGATCAATCTTAGATTGTGGACGCACCAGAAAATCCATTGACATTGCTTCAGGCCTTGATGTAAGTTGCCTGGAAGATGACGGACCAGACTTTTGGCCCCTGCAGATTTACAAGCAAATTAAACCTCGAGAAGAATAAGGATGCAGCGGACGGAACCCAATTCAAAGATGCTAGGATCAAAAGGTGCAAAGTCAGAACATCTTACTGTGAAAATCCAGCTAAGTCAAGGTCATCGTCTCTGGATTCCACTCCTGAAGCTTTATTCATGGGTCTGTGACAAGATAGAAAATATAGTCATAGATGGTAAAGATTCGGACTTCTTAGACAACTGATATAAAGACCGATAGAAGAACCGAAAATATTAGGTACTTTTTCATGGAAGGCCGCCTAAATTGAGCAGCTCTCTCATCTTCATAGTTTCTCATGTCTTCAAACCTTGTACTCTTGTTGAATATTGGTCGACTCTGGATCAAACAAAACCAAATTTCAGTGTTTTTACACATTCGTAACACCTATTCAGTACACCAGGTACTTAAATGAACTCCACAAACCAGACAAAGGAGAACCGCAGACAAACCATAATCATAATTAACATATACTAGAGAGTGTAGGAACAAAAGTATAATTGAGGGCCACGATGCTATTAAGGTGATGATCAAAAGAAGCTAAAAGAGTTCCTCGAAAGTATAAGAAAATCAATAACATATGTGCAAGAAGATAATAATTGATTGTGTTCTTAGGTGGAAAATTTCCAGTAAGTAGATACCCTCTTGTAAAAATCAATATATAAGGATTATTCTATTAAAAAGACATGACCTATCCAACAAGAAATAAAATCCTTTAAACCATTTTGTTTTGAACTACCAAATGCACGATGCAGTTCTCCAACCTCCCCAGAAAAGGAGGATGATATAACTGAATTACAAAAGCCGGAAAGATGTTGCACGTCTGGAACATATTATCCAGATACAGCGACGAACTAGAAAATGAACGCAGCATTTTAGCAGCCAAAAGATTATTCACACTCCAGCATGTGTGGAGTGTGATAAGTACCAATACAGAATCCCTCCTTTTATATTTCCGTTCATGAAAGGGGAAGACTAGTTAAATCCAACTTACCCATTTGTCAACCAAATCCTTAGCAAGTTTCCTGTTAGCTGTAGTCTCCTCATCTGACTTTGAGAGGAACATAATAACCTACAAAACAAGCAAGTAGACAATAAGTCTCCCCATTATGCCTCCGTGAAAGCTATTACATTACCGCTTCTACGTGAAAGGTACCTTCCCAAGACCACTCTTTTTCAACTGCTCTCTTCTATCATACTGCTCAAGATCAATTGGATACTACAGGATCACCATGAAGCATATCAGTCAAATAACATTACGGCAAACGAACAAAAGACTAACTTGAATCTAGAAACCACGTTCATACATCAGTAAGGATCTTTAGGATTGCAGCACGAATGTTTATATTGGGCAGGCTTCCATCTGGAAGGGGCTCAAGCCAAGTCCTCAAAAGAGTCAATACTCCATGATCTAAAAATTCTTGCTGAAGTTGCTTCCTGCAAATTGAATTTGAAAGTGTGAGTCTAGAAATATGAGCCTCCAAAAAGACAAATTCAGTTACTACCACAAAAATTAAAATGACAAACTCACTCACTTCGATAGGACGTCTATGAGAAGAGGAAGCTTTTTTAGTTTATTTATAGCAGGTTTAGACTGTCTATTCAGTTCTGCATCCTCTTCAGCAACAACTTCAAGCTCAGCCATAACATTCTCTACTAGCAATGCAATTTCTGCTGCACTCTTTTCAGTTTTCTTTTTCTTCTTGCCTCCCTTGAAGAGCTTCTTGATTTCATCATCCTCTTCCCCTTCTTCAGCCTGAAAAGCATCAAATTAGAGAAAATATGGCATCAACATCACCAATTGGCATCACAGGCACTGACGCGCTCAGACAAAAGCAAGAAAGCTGAAAACCAGCATGCTTTCTTTTGAAATTTACAAACCCTCATGCATAAGGAAACTGCAATATTGGGAAGTGAGGATGAAAAATATAGCAGGAACTAACTACAAGGACAAAACTCTACCTGTGGAGCACTGCTGGGAGACCGTGGTTCATTGTCACTTCCATACCTGTCAGCTGGATCCACACCACTATCATCAATGAAGTTATCATCATCCAATGTCTTCGGACCTTCTCGGTCATCCTACACATTTGAAAACAAAGACATCAGAAAAATGTCATTAAAACTAAACACATTCAACTCTAGTAACTCATACAGACTAAACTAGCAATATCGGTAACTTTTTTCCAGGCAAGGAACTTCAATAACTCAATTATTTAGTCAGGAATCCCAAAAACGAAAAGATAAAGAGTTCCTTGTGATACATGAAGAGTTACAAAGCTATTGGAAAGATGATAACAACAGAAATAGTAGGTCAATAACCTCAGAGTCACCACCAGCAATGGTATCCCACATCTCCTTCATCTCCTGATCACCCTCCTGCTCCTTCAACCTGCTTCCTCCAGCATAACCCCCATTTTTTCTCAACTTAAACTTCTTCTCGCCTTTGTCTCTCCTCTTCTTCTCCTTCCTTTTCTCTTCACTAAACTCCATACCAAACCTCTTCCTCTTCCCACCACCGTCGTCCGACTCATCACGCACACTGCCGGCCATGTCATCATCAGCAGCATCGCCATAAGCATCCTCATCCCCTATCCCAATATCCGGTGTGCTCTCTCTAGCCGAAGTTTTCTTAATCAACCGCTTCCTGGGCTTAGATTTGTTAGAATCATCATACACTGGGGTAGGTGACCTTTCTCGCTGTCTCTGACTCCATGCATCGTCATCGTCCAGATTGTCGCCAAGGAAGTGTTCCTGTTGCTCGTGATCAGATCGGACATCCTCATCAAAATCTACCAACGCCTCTCCTTCCTCATCTATGTACCTGAATGATTAAAAAATCCAGATTAATTCACCATCTGTAACCCAATTCAGCTTATCCTCCAAAAGGATCATCCAAAACTAGACATGCCAACAAAAAATCACAAATATCCAAAACGTTTCCAGATAAAATCATCATTAGATACCACAATTAGCTCTTCTTCAAAGCAAAAATATCCACAAGAATAGCAATGAATTCATTATTGGAAACCCTAATTCAACTCATCACACCAAAAAGGGTCATCCAAAATCGATATAATACAGAACCATAGGAAAACAGCACAAAAATCCACAAATTTACCAATCAATTCAATGATCAGAAACCTAATTCGCCTCATCGTCAATTGGGTCATCCAAGAATACGAAAGACCCACAAATAAACAGACAAATCTGGATCAATTAATTATCAGATAAAAACTAATTAAGCTTATCACCAAAATGGGTCATCCAAAGAAGACTCAGACCGACCAAAAATCCCCATCAATTTCATCATCAGAAACTCCAATTCATCTCATAGCCCAAAAAAAAAAAAGCACCAAAAGAAAACCACAACGATTGAAATCAAAGCGAAACGATTGAAACCTAATCCTTTGTTATCACGATTCAAAAAAGAAAAGAAGAGGAGACTTACGGATCGTTGTTGTAACTCATCTTGAACGCTACTTCCCTGTAGATAACGGTGCAGAGAGAAAAGATAACTTGATAGTATGTCTCTAAAAGTAATCTATTAATATATATAGTAGATGATTTGTGAAGTGGTGGTAGCTCGGTGAAGTCGATTTTTGCTGCGCGAGATGAAAAACGTTTTAGGATAGCGGGGAGGGAGCGAGGGAGGGTTTGGACATTCTATGTTTTACTCTCCTGCAGCAATCAGCATTCCTTTACATCTCTTACCGGGCTTAGACTTTACTTTATTGTACCTTACCAATATAGGTGTTTATATTAATTCAAGCCCAATGGCTCCTGACTACTTAAATTTGTATAATTTTTCAAAGTTGATACATCAATTTGTGAGTTTTTCATTTAAATACTCAAATTGGTAAAACTTATAACTAATAAATACATTTGATTGTTGACTCGTCCCATGTGGTATCAGTTGGTCCTAATCAGTTGTGTGCGTGAGTCTCACGACTTTTAGGAGCGTGAGAGCCCCTTTCCCAACGCCCAGCAAAACCAAAGCAGCAAAACTACCCTCTCTCATCATCTGCTTAAACTCAGCAAAATTCACCATTCCATCTCCATCAATGTCCATTTTCTTTATCATTTGTTTGCAATCCGCTATGCTTGGAGTATAATTTGAGCAAGCCAATTGAAGTCAATAGTGGCCAGAGACTAGAAATCAGTGACGATGACGAGTAAAAAAAATCTAGCAACAAAAAGCAGTAGTAAATATCACCCTTGTAGCGTCCGCCACTGTTCCACCAGTGGAAAGAACTCATAAAACACCACCTCTCAACAACCACAGTCTAATTACAAATCCCCAACCATAGCAATGAGCAATGCTGAAAAACTACACCACGAAATCATATTTGACATACTTACCCCGCTGCCGGCTAAGTGTATCGACCAATTCAAGTGCGTATCAAAGTAGTGGTGCTCTCTTCTCTCAGGCTCACAATTCATTAAAGCTCACCTCAATTTTCATTCCCACAAACATGATGAAGAAGAAAAACTCATTTGTATCCCTACTTCTCTGGCTCTTCACATTATCACTTTTAACCACGACCCCCAAAATGGAACCAATGCCATTTCAAGAAAACTTAATTGTTGGTGGTGGCGAGTTTTTGGTGGTGGTATTGGTGGCGGTGAGTATTTTGGGAATTGAAGAGAGAAGAATTGTTTGTAAATAACGGCTGGCAATGGAATTGGGAATTAAAAGAGGGGGACCCCAATCGGTGGGGGTTTATTTTCGCGCATCTGACGTGTAACATTACGATTGGGTCAGTACTAACTGGATGGACACGTTAGCGAATGTGTAATACACGCGCGGATGGTCAAGGGTAAAATGTGTTTATTGGTTATGGGTTTCACGAGTTTGAGTGTTTAAATGGGAAAGTTCTAAGTTGGTGTATCGGCTTTACAAAAGTCCTACAAGTTTAAGTGGTCAGGAGGTCATTTCGCCTTAATTCAATAAATGTGAAATACTGGTTAATACAATAATAATAAATTAAGTATAGTTTTACAAGTGGATTTGAGAGGGTAAAGTATAAGCAAACCGTACCCCTGCCTTAAAAAGAGCAGAACGGCTATTTTCGGTAGACCATCGACTCAGAGAGAAAAAAGCGAAGGGACAACAACAAGAAAAGTAATCTGCCAACGAAAGCAAAATATATGAAACTAATTCTAAGTAATACAAACATAAAACCAAACAAGGCAGCAACAAGTAATAACGGCAATCTAGGGATAAAAAGAAGCACCCAAAGGACACTAAAAATGTATCAAAGCTACTGTGACAAACAAGGACAACACCCGACTACCTAAGCCTCTACCTTTATTCTTAACGTCCACACCTTCCTATCTAACTAGGGTAACACTTAAAGCTAATTGCTTAAGTAATTATTATGTGAAAATATATAATGTGGATAAGTATTTGCATGTTTTTAAAATTTGTTTGGCTAAGTTGTCAATTTTATTTTATTTTTTAAAACAAAAATACTTCATTAACATTAACTAGGATTTTGCACCCATAATATATTCACTACATAAGCCACTATTGGCCAAAACAATGACATGCAAGGCACTTTCATTTATTTTAGGAAGTGTTTTTGCTCAAAGTATTTTTTGAAAAAATATTTTTGAGAGTAGCAATTTATGTTTGGCTAATTTATTGGAGAAATACTTTTTGCAATATTTAATATGCAAATCGTATTTGACTAATATTTCTCAACAGTATTTTTGAGTGTCAAATTACGAAAAAGAATAATTCGGGTTTAGTTTATAAGGAAGACAAATGAATTTAAACATTTCTTATATACGAATTCGATTAATTTTTTATTTATTTAATTAAAATATAAAACGTAAAGGTAAAAATATAAAATAAAAACTTAATCATATAAAATATATTTATCCAAAGCAATAATATTAGATATATGATATTACTGCTTATATTTACATGATAATTTAAATATATTAAAATATATCATTCAATATAAATTAAAATATACTCCATAAATCATTGTATAAAAGAGGACATCTATTTATACAGTAGGGCAACCATTCCAAAGAGTAATCGGCAAAGAAGAATAAGAATATGATGAAAATAAAAAGAAAAGAGAGATGGTAGATATAAAACAATATAAGAGAAAGGTTAATTTAGTAAGTGATAATTTAGGAAATATAAATTTATGGTAAGGATATTTAATCTTAAATAAATTAATTTGCTTCTACTATTTGGAATAAGCTACAATTTACGGCTTCTTTAAGAGAAGAAAAATTATTTGTACTACTACTCAAAAGCACCTGCAGACAACAACCGCAACAGTCACCAGTTTGGTCCCCTACCCCTACAAAGTAGCTTGATGGCCGAACCATAGAACTCAGTTGACTGCTTCTGTAGAGAAGGCGGAGCGTCCTTGGCAAAGGCCAATGCATCAAAGTAAAGTCAGGTTCAGCAATGACCAAACAATTTAAATTTTTAAAAAGATGCTCGTTTAACCAAAAGAAATGTACTTTTAGCCTCCCAAGAGATTGGCCAAACAGGCTCCTAATCTTCTTGTTAAGATGTAAGCAATTGTTGGTGAAAATACAATTACAGTTAAAAAATAAATGAAGAAAATAAAATATTACAGGGTGAGGCGTGGATATCTCGCTCCTTTAAGGAGATTCAAGCCCACTACAACGAAGTCTTTACTGGTCCGGCAGTAATCCTCTTGACTTGTCTCCCCGGGATACAACAGCCCAATCATATCGTATGGCTCAAACAAATTCTGGACAAATTGTTGAGTCCAAAGCTCCACTAATATGAACATCTTCCTTCAACAAAAGTAAAAACTCTCTTCTTCTTTTTCTACAATTTTTAACCTCACTTTTTTTTAAAACACTCTATAAATTATATTCCACACCACATTATGAAAGAAAGAAACATATTTATAGGTGTAGTAATTCTTCCTTGAATTAAATTGGAAGAAAGTAGGGTAAGTTATGAAATCATGGAGAACATGGAATAATGGATAAATTAGTGTGTAATAGTGGTTGAAGATGGTAGAAGAGTTACGAATTTTCCCACTCATTTTAATATTAGAATAAGAGAGTTTACTAGTTGAAGGGAGATTATCATGCATAATGAAGGTGTGTTCTGCATTGAACCTCCGCTTAGCAAAACAACGATCTTTACTCCAGAGTCAGTAGTGGTCTCAAAGTTGAACTATGACTGCTATAGGGAAATAAATTATCACTGCTTACACATAATAATCAAGGTATCTACATGAGGTTTACTAGCCAGTACATTACGGCCTTGTGCTATCCCGATTTTTATGAGTATTTTTTAGAACAAGCACAATTCTCATAGGAAGCGGTCTACTTCCACACTCACATAGGTAAAATCTGCCAAGGGTACTCCTGTAACTCTAACACCCCACTCATAAGAGCTACAAATTTTTATTAAGAGTTAATAAAACTCAACCTCGAAAAATATTACAGGATAAATGCACTCACCATATTGATGAACAATAAAAATAATGCATTTTAAACCAAGCCATCACACGATTCGTTCTTCCCATTGAAACTGGTTGAAATAATAAGTCTCTCAACTAATTTGCTTCCTCACTAGCTGAAGCTAAAGTAATTGGCTTAGCCTCCATGGTAGAGTTAAAAATTGTTATTTGCTTTTTCAATTTTCAACAAATAGCACTACCTCCCAATTTAAAATATAGCATGTGGTAGAACAGGAATCACCAGATAAAATGTTCCAATCTGCATTAGAAAAGCATTTATGGTATTTTTTGTAAATAAGCCACAAGTTTTTTGTACCTACTCGGTCTGTCGTTCTGAGAGTTATAGCTTCATTTCCCCCATTTATGCTTGTTTATGTATTGTTCAGCTGTGTTGAGTTGTATCGAGTTGGTAGGTTTGGGTCCGGAATAGTCTTGGAGTGAAATGAGACACTTAGTCTCTTAGTTAGAAAGCTAAGTTAGAAAAGTCAACGGGGAGTTGACTTATGAGTAAACGAACTCGAATTTGGATTTTCATGATTCGGTTAGCTTCGTTGGGTGATTTTAGACTTAGGAATGTGTCCGAAATATAATTTGGAGGTCCATGGTAGAATTAGACTTGAATTGGCGAAAGTTAGAAATTTGACGATTTTGGTCGGCAGTGAAAAATTAGGTATCGGGGTCGTAATGGAATTCCGGAAGTTGGAGTAGGTTTGTAGTGTCATTTGTGACGTGTGTGCAAAATTTAAGGTCATTCGGATGTGATTCGATAGGTTTCGACGTCGTTGGCGAATTTCAAAGTTTAGAAGTTCTTAGGCTTGAATCCGAGGTTGATTTGGTGTTTTGGTGTTGTTTTGGGTGTTCCGGAAGTTCGCCTAAGTGTGGGTAGTGATATATGACTTTTCGGAATTATTGGTTGAGGTCCTGAGGGCCTCGGGTGAGTTTTGGATAGATTTGGGCTGTGTTGTGTTCGTTTTTCTTATGTTTCAACGTTGTTTTTTTCAAGCATAAATGATATCATATTGAACAAATGATTTCCTATTTATTTTTTTGATTGAACGATTAGATCCGTATCATAATTACGGACCCGTAGTAAAAAGAATCTTCGAATTTGGACATCGTATGAGGATTTTATGGTCATTTTACTAAGAATTAGGTTGCCAAATTTTTCAAATTAGTTACGAAATTGCCACTGACGACGTATTTAAAAATCTGCAGTATTTGCAAATATTGAAACCAGCATATCTCCTTCATTATAAGGTCAAATTTAGTGATTCAAAAGCCTAACTTTACTAGAATTTCACAAGGAATCCATTGGAGACAAAAGCGAGTTTCGGGACTGTTTGGCATGAGAAACAAGGCAGAATAGTTGGCAGAAAAATATATAAAACAAGTGTTTGTTCATTCGGTCATATTTTGAGTTGGGGAGCTCGGATTTGGGCGATTTTAGAGGCGATTTCACCATAGGGATTGGGGTAAGTGTTCGCTACTCGGTTTTGGTTATATTTCATGAATTCATCTTCATTTTTGGGATTTGATTGATGATTTCAAAGTGAAATTGAGGGAGTTAGAGCTTGAGTTTTGGAGAGTTTGAGGTGAGGATTTGAGGGACCAAACGGAGTCCGATTTTGACGAATTTTATATGGTTAGACTCAGGAGAGGGCGAGGTTTATTATTCTGCCAATTTTGACTGATTCCAAGATGTGGGTCTGGGGGCTGGGTTTTGGTCGATTTCGGATTTTTGGCATATTTTGTAGTTTTTATTGTGGAATTCGATTCTTTAGCCTATGTTGGTAGTATTATTTTGATTTTGATTAGATTTGGAGCTTTTGGAGATCGAGTCCAGAGACGAGGGCATCCAGTAGGATTTTTACGCGGTTAAGGTAAGTAACAGTTTTAACCCTAGCTTTGAGGGTATAAACCCGGAGAGTTTGATATCATGTGATTTTTTGGTGGTGATACCCACGCTAGGTGACGGGCGTGTGAGTGTGCACCGCGAGGGATTGAGACTTGGTCCATCCCGTGAGACTGTGAGGCCTAATAGCTATTATCTGTGGTTATGTGTTTACTTATTGTTGAACTTGTTTTTCTTCATGTTAGAGATCATATTTAGGCTTTATTCATGCTCACGTTATTTTTACTCAGTCATAGAAATTATTGTACATATTTACCTTAGTCTGTATTATTTTGATGATATGTTGTGATACTTGTGAGTTGTGTCCCCTTATTTGTGGTGCATTGTGAGGATGGAGAGGTACATGACTAAGTGAGGTCGAGGCCTGGTTGTGAGGATATTAATACCATATGGCGTGAGCTGTCCGCTAGCACGTGAGCTGACCGTGCGGGTCTAGGTATTGATACCATAGCGTGTGAGTTATCCGCGTAGCACGTAAGCTGACCGTGCGGATCCAGGTATTGATTTTATGGCACGTGAGTTGTCCATGCTTAGCCCTTGGGATTTGGGAGCCCCTCCGGTACATGACTGAGTGAGGTCGAGGGCCTAGTTGTGAGGATATTAATACCATAGCGCGTGAGCTTTTCTCGTAGCACGTGAGCTGACCGTGCGGGTCCAGGTATTGATACCATAGCGCGTGAATTGTTCGCGTAGCACGTGAGTTGTCCGTTCGGATCCAGGTATTGATATTATGGCACGTGAGCTTTCCGTGCTTAGCGCTTGGGCTTTGGGAGCCCCTCCGGAGTCTGTCCACACCCCTAGTAAGCGCAAAGTATTGAGTGTATTGAGTGTTGAGTGTTGAGTGTTGAGTGTTGAGTGCGAGTGCTGAGTGATGGAGTGACATTGTTGTGAGGTTGCATTTTCTTTTGTTGTTGCTGCATTTTACCTGTTAATTACTTTGTAGCATTTTTTGATTTTTTTTAATGAAATTTACCTGTTTATTTCTGTTTATTTTAAATTGTGATAATGAAATAATTGAATTGTTTTACTTAGCTCGTCACTACTGCTCAGTTCCTTAGTTATTTCTGTTACTACTGAGTCGGTTGTACTCATACTACACCCTGCACTTTATGTGCAGATCCAGTGAGTTAGAACACGACAAGCGTTGAGTTCAGGCCGACTATATTTGGAAACTGCAAGGTAGCTGCTAGTGTCCGCAGGACCTTGTTACTCCTTTTGTCATTTCTCTTTTTGGACAGTTAGACAATTTATATATCTTAGTTCATAGTTTTAGACGCTCATGACTTAGTGACACCCCGATGTTTGGGGCTCATTTCCGTATTTTCTGTATTATATTTAGAGTTGGTTTAGTTTATGAGAAATTCAAATGTTGAATTTTTTTTATTAAATTTTTATAAATTATTTAGTAGTAGTATTTTGGGAAATAGGCTTGCCTTGTATCACGATAGGCGTCATCACGACCATGATTAGATTTTGGGTCGTGACATTTTTGTACCAAGTAAATATCTTATAACTCTTGTTATGGCATGCCAATATTCATTACCTGGCTTGCTTGTAAACCTGCTAAATACTCCTACTACGTATGCAATATCACGCCGAGTACAATCAGTCACATATCTCAAGCTTCCAATTAAGCTAGCATATTTCTTTTTGATTTATCACGTCATTGTCACTTTGTAAAGTAAAATAAGTGAACACTTGAATCAAAAGGGGTTACAACATGCTTGCATTAATAAATTATATTTTTTTAAAATTTTCTCAACATAATGTGACTGGTCAAGAAAAATTCCATCACATATTCTACTAATTTTCATACCAAGAATGAAATTTGCCTCACCTAAATCTTTCATTTCAAAATGGCTACTAAGCATGCTTTTAGTTTCTCCAATAACATTCATGTTAAAGTCAAATATTAACAAATCATCAACATAGAGGCAAACAATTATATGTGAATTATTCCACGACTTATGATAGATACACTTATTACACACATTTGATTTAAAACCATTTTCAATCACGAAGGAATCAAAATTTTCATGATATTGCTTAGGTGCGTGTTTCAAGCCATATAGGATTTAGTAAGTTTACACACTTTACTTTCTTGGCCTGCTTCTATAAAAATCTCAAGTTGATCCATATAAATTTCTACATTTAGGTCCCCATTTAAAAAAAATAATTTTTACATCCATTTGATGAATATGCAAATCAAAAATTGCAGCAACAACAATTAAAAGTCTAATGGATGTAATTCTAATTACCGGAGAAAAATTATCAAAAAATTTCAAGCCTTCTAATTGCTTAAAACCTTTAGCAACTAACCTAGACTTATACTTATCAATGGATCCATCCAGTTTAAACTTTTTTCTAAGGATCCATTTACACCTAATTGTTTTACAACCTGGTGGTAAATCAACCAACTTCTAAGTTTTATTAGAAATTAGTGGCTCCATTTAATCATTTACAACCTCTTTCCAATAAATAACATCAGGTGACAATAAGCTTCTTGTAAAATTTGAGGGTCATTTTCAATATTAAAAACACAAAAATCAGGACCAAACTCTTTTTTTATTCTAGCTATTTTACTTCTTCTTAACTCAAAAGCATTCGTTTTGCAAAATAGAAGTAGAAGAACTAAGAATAGACAAAAAAATCATCTTTATGTCTTTGAACCCCATTATTTTTAGACGTAAATAAAAATTTATTTTCGTGAAAAATAGCATCACCTGATTCTATAATTTTATTCTGTTCAAGATTTTAAAAAATATAGATTGTACTATTTAAAGTATAACCAAGAAAATCACGAGCGGTGACCTTTTTACCCAATTTTGTAATTTTAGGATATGTTAGCCTAACATAGGCTAAACAACCCAAACTCTAAGATAACCCAAATTGGCTTGTGATTTTTCCACAACGCAAATTGTGTCAATTTTATTTTCTTATGAGGCACCCTATTTAACACATAACATGCAGTCAAAATAGCTTCATCCCACAAATTTAAAGGTGCATTTCACTGAATAAGCATGGCATTAGTTAACTCTACCAAAGTTTTATTTTTTCTTTCAGCGACACCATTTGATGCAGTAGAATAAGGCGGAGTAGTTACATGAATTATTCCCAATGATCTAACAAAAAATTAAATTCATTATACTCTTATTCATGGCCTCTATTACTTCTTACCGAATTGATTTCAACCTCATTGAGATAATTTTTAAAATTTTCAAACGCATCACTCTTATTTTTCATCAAGTAAACAATATATACTTAGAGAAATCATTAATAAAAGTGACTAAATGTCTATTTTTTTCACAAGTTAAAATTCCTCCAAGTTCACAAATATCAATGTGTACTAACTCTAACAATTTATTTTTTCTTTCAACTTGTAAATGAGGTCTTTTAGTTATTTTGGCTTTACAACAAGCCTCACATTTTTTTAAAATTCTTTTTAATTATTCAGATTAATCCTAAACTACTCATGATTCCCATATTACAATTATTAATATGACACAAACGAGCATGCCAAAAATTAGCAGAAGAAAGCATTTAAACAGAACTAGAAGAAGTTTTATTCATCTCAACATTCAACTTGAACATCCCATCACATGTATACCCCTTACCCACAAAAATATCCTTTTCACTATTATACATTGATCGCTCTCAATAATTTATTTGAAGTCTGCCTTGTTAAGAAGAAAACTAGACATCAATTTTTTTTCATTCAAGGAGTATAAAGTACGTCTTTTAACAATAATTGTAACGACCCGGTCGTTTCGAGAGTTTAGACTAGTTCCTCCATTTCTTCTTCATTGTGTGTGGTTCAACTCTATTATGCTGTGCTAGGTTGTTTGGATCGGGTTTGGAGTGATTTTGGAGAGAAATGAGACACTTAGTCTCTTAAGTTGGTTATTTAGTTGGAAAAGTCAACCGAAAGTTGAATTATAGGTAAATGATCTCGGAATTGGATTTTTATGGTTCGGATAGCTTCGTTAGATAATTTTGGACTTAGGAGTGGGTTCGAAATGTTATTCGAAGGTCCGTGGTAGAATTAGGCTTGAATTGGCGAAATTGGATTTTGGTAATTTCTGGTTGGAAGTGGAAAATTAGCTATCGGGAATGGAATTTCGAAAGTTGGGATAGGTTCGTAGTGTCATTTGGGATGCGTGTGCAAAATTTCAGGTCATTCGGACATGATTTGGTTGGTTTCGGCATCGTTAGCGAATTTTGGAAGTTTAGAAATCCTTAGACTTGAATTTCGAATAAATTTGGTGTTTTGATGTTATTTTGAGTGTTCCGAGGGTTCGACTAAGTTCGGGTGATGTTATATGAGGTGTTGGTGCCTTGAGGGGCTCGAGGTGATTTCGGATGGTCATCGGAAGGTTGGAACTTGGAAAATGCAGCAAAGCTGCTGCTGGTGCAGGTTATCTGGTGTGGCCGCACCATATAATTGGTTGGGGCCCCGAGGGGCTCGAGGTGATTTCGGATGGTCATCGAAAGGTTGGAACTTGGAAAATGCAGCAAAGCTGCTGCTGGTGCAGGTTATCTGGTGTGACCGCACCTGCGGACGGGGAGCCGCAGGTGCGATGATCGTAGGTGCGGTGGACCATGCACAAATGTGGATGAGGGAGATCTATCCTGGGAACGCAGGTGCGGGTGATTGGTCGCACCTGCGAGCCTGCAGGTGCATGTTGATGGCCGCATATGCGGAAGTTGGAATTTAAGTGATGAGAGCATGTGCGCACTTGGGTTCGCAGGTGCAGTACCGCATGTGCGAGAAATTGTCCGCAGATGCGGTAAATACTGGGCAGAAAGTATAAAAGGTTGCCTTCGCGAATTTTCACTCATTCTTCACCATTTTTGAACGAGTTTGGAGATTTGGGCGTTGATTCTTAAGAGGGATCGAAGGTGATCAATTGGGTAAGTTACTTGAGCTTCATTTCTTGTGTTTGTGATGATTTTTCTACTGTTTCATCATGATATTGGTGGAAATTAAGGAAGAAGTTTTGGGGGACTAGGGCTTGAAATTGGAGAGCTTGATGTGAGGAATTGAGGGGTCATTTGTCGTCGAATTTTGATGTATTTGGTATATATGGACTCGTGAGAGTATAAGGATTCTAGTTTTGCAATTTTTATCGGATTCTGAGACGTGGGCCCGGGGGTCGGGTTTGGCCAATTTCGAGATTTTTGATGTAATTTGATTATTTTCGTGTGGGTTTTGTCCTTTAGCGTATATTGATGATATGAATCTAATTTTGAGTAGATTCAGGATGATTTTAGGCCGAGTTGAGCGGCAAGGGCATCGCGGAGTAGATTTTCATCTGGTTTGAGGTAAGTAATGATTGTAAGTCTTGTCCTGAGGGTATAAAACCCCGGATTTCACATCGTTTCACTATTTTGAAGTGGCACACATACTGGGCGACGAGCGTGTGGAGTGCATTGTTGGGGATTGTGACTTGGTTCGTCCCGTAGCAACTATTAAGTTGCGTACTGTCTGAAAACTATATGATATTTTGTGTTTTAGAAAGTATTACTATGTTTTGAGCCTCATATCGTATTTGGGCCTCATGCCAAGTTGTTTGGACCCTTAAGGGCTTTTACTACTATTTCCTCACTGTTTTGATTTGAAAGTTACACTCAGTCATGATTTTTACTTGTTTACTGTTTAATTGAGTTTCATTACTCCACTTTGATGCATATGAAAGATGTTTTGGGATGAGTTTCCTGTTTTTACTGAAATGCCCGAGTGGCTTGTGAGGTTTATGACTGAGTGAGGACGAAGGCCTGATTTGCGAGGATATGATATAGGATCGGGCTACACGCCGCAGCATGTTATTGATAGGCCGAGTACCGGAGTGATTGATGCCATAATTTGGCTTTTTATAGCGTTTGGGATGAATGAGCCCCTCCGGAGTCTGTACACCCCCAGTGAGCGCAGATACCTACTGACAACGAGTGCTGAGTGACGAGTGATTGGGAGACATGAGTGGCTGTGAGGTTGCCCGAGGGGCTGATTATGAGTGATTGTGAGGTTTGCCTGAGGGACTGATTTTGAGTGATGTTATGCCCGAGGGGCGATTTATGATACATGTTTTTGCCCGAGAGGCTATTTATGATTTTTATAACTTTTACTCTGAACTTTTGGAATTTATGTTGAAACTGTTGGAAAAATAGTTTCAAATGATTTTTACTGAAATCGGCTTTTACGTGTGACGATTTGACATATTTACTGTTGGGAAGAAAAGCTGTATTTACTGTGAATCTATAACATGTACTTACGTGTTTCTTATTGCTCTAACCTTATTTACTTTTATTACTTACTGAGTTGACGTACTCACATTACTCTATGCACCTTGTGTGCAGATTCATGTGCTAGGGCATCAGAGTGAGAGCTGATTTTCCCGTCCTAGAGTTCTATGGAGATTTGCGAGGTAACTGCACGACGTCCGCAGCCTTTCCATCTCCTTCTTACTTTATAGCGTTTATCTTTCCCAAACTTGTATTTTCTTTAGATACTCATGACTAGTGACTCCAGGATTTTGGGATGTATTTAATGTTTGGTATATCCTTACTTGCTTTGAAATGCTTAAAAAATTATGAAATATCGGATTAGTAATGATTTTAACGAAAGGTTTCTTTATGTTATAAGTAGTAAATTGGATGGCCTAGTATCACGAGAGACGCCATCACGACCGGAGGATTTTGGGGTCGTGACAAGTTAGTATTAGAGCCTAGGTTACATAGGTCTCACCAGTCATGAGCAGGTTTAGTAGAGTCTTGCGGATCGGTACGGAGACGTCTGTACTTATCTTCGAGAGGCTGCGGAACCCTTAGGAAAAATCTCACATTCTTGAATTCTTGTCGTGCGAATCCATTTATTCGGCCCAAAGCGTAACTCTTTGAATTCCTTTCATGTATTCGAATACGCACGTTAGTGCTCGGTATCAGCTGTGCATCGGCATCTTGTGATTTCCATGTATGAGTTACAAGATTGATTTTAGCAAGTTGATAATGGGCCAGTCTAGAGGACTTGAGGTCGGGTTTTGTCTGTGGCTTGAGTGCTGAGACGATTGTGTGAACATGTACATTTGGGACTTATATGTCCGTTGTGTTCCTATTGGTGGTATTTTGTGGTTGGATGGCTGTGGTGAGTGTGATTTGATGGTGAGATATGTTTAGATTGTTTGATTACGACAAACAGAATTGGCTGGAAATGTAGCAAGAATTATAGAGTGTTTAATTTCTATCTTGAATTGGCATATGGCCTCGAGTTGTGAGTGTATTGGAGGACCTCTCATGAAGTTTAGTGGTAGAGTGAAGTGGATCTTCCTATTGTGTTATGAGTTCCTGGTGATGTCTTTTGGGCTGACCAATGCCCTAGCAGCGTTCATGTATTTGATTAATAGTGTATTCCAGCCGTATTTGGGCTCCTTCATTATTGTATTCATTGGTGACATCCTGGTGTACTCACATAGCCAGGAGGAGCATACTCAGCATTTGAGGATTGATTACACAGATTGAGGGAGGAGAAACTTTATGCAAAGTTTTCCAAGTGTGAATTTTGGCTCAGTTCAGTAGTATTCTTGGTGCACGTGGTGTCTTGTGAGGGTATTCAGATAGTCAGACGAGTGTGGGGAGAGCTTTCAGAGCTCAAGACTTCTTTGACCACAACTTCAATGTTAGTTCTGCCATCAACTTCAGGTTCTTATACCGCGTATTGTGATGCCTTGAGGATATGCATGGGTTGTGTTTTAATGCAGGAGGATAAGTGATCGCGTAATGGCACGATTTTGGAAGGGTATAGAGAGATATCAGCTTGAAGCTAAGCAGGCGGGGTTACCTCCTGCGGGGTGTCCTGATGTTATGTGATCCTTATGTTGTTTTGTAACAAGTTCTCATTTGCCCGTAAATGATATATGTTGCAATTTGAGTTTAGATCGCTTGGGGAACTTGGCATGACTATTACAATGGTGAATACGAGATTTGTAGACGATTTGAGATATTAGATGGTTTGTGTTATATGAGCTTATGAAGGATTTCATTGAATATCAGTGCGGTATTGTGGCGGTGATAGCGTATGGGCATTGTGAGTTATTGTTTATTTTGATCTATGGATTTGAGCCAAGTGGGGGAGTCTGCTAATGATTAGTTGGTTGCCCGATTATGTGTTGTATTGGTTTCAGTTTGAGGTATACTGGTGGATCAGTTATGACCTGCAGAGGTGGAGTTTGAGAATGACTCGAGTAATGGAAATTTCTGAATAAAGGTTGTATTATACTCTTTCGGGATATGGGTCTTATTGCATGATTGAATTGTTATTTGTAAAGGAAGTAGTGTGCGTGAAGTAGGAATTTGCCTGGTTGCCTAGGGGTGTGGGTTACTCCCTTGGGTGTTGGTGTGTTAATGGGGTACCCATCATTCGATCTGTTTGATCAGTTTAATTGAGAATTGTGTAGAGTGGGTGACTCTCGAGAATGGTTCTGATGAATTCAGGGTTTATATATCATTGTGGATTCTACATTCTGGTATCAATGAAAGGTAAGGATAGTTCGAATTCATCTAAAGTCTCTTTAGGGTAAGTATTTGAGATGTGGTACTTTGGGGTGCTTAAGAGATATTCAGTGGTTTATGAGCCTTAGGGCGATGTGGTTCTGCGCTAGGGTCTCACGTGGTGATTTATGGTTGAGGATTTTGGTACTATGGCAAGGAGAAAGAATCAATAGGAAGGTAATTCAGAAGAAACTCGGAGAAATAGGACAGCTTGGTAGTAGATTGGATCGACATGGTAATGGGTAAGATCGGTCCTTTGGGTGATTATGATGTGGTAAGGTTCTACGTGTGATTCATGGAAATGCTCTTGGGATTTGGCGACATGCATAGCTTGGTTGAGTTAGAGGGATTCAGTCTTGACGGTTTGGTTAAGTGCAAGTGGATTTTTGAGAGTTCTATATGGTCTCTACCGTAGTTTGAGATGTATCGTTTCTACTGGTGTGTGGGGCATGTGGCATATTGTAATTTTCTCCAGAATGAAATCAAATGAAAATTTCTTAGCTAATTGAGTATGTAGTTGCTTGCGACTTAGAGTGGGTTTGAGGTTTGTCGTATCATTCGTATGGTGGCATAATGGGTGCGATGTGTGGTGTAGTATTGAGATTGCGGGTGCTAGGTTGCGATGCGATTTGAAAGGAACGTTCTGAATTCTTAGGTAGCATGGACGATCTCAGATGATCAGATAGATGGTGTTACTTTTAGATATGGCTCGATGAAGGTATAAGTTTCAGAAGAGGCACTGCGTTTTGATTTATGGATACTTCATTGGTGTGGTTGTACTCACCTTGTTGGTCGGCTGCGGGTATTCAAATTTGGCCTTGTAACACATTCGGATTATAGGGGTATCCCTCGTGGTATGATCGTGTATTGGGGAAGTATTAGACATTCAGGCGACGAAGTTGAGACCGAATATGGTGATTTGTGTGCTCTGAGGGTTTCGAGTCTAGGAACTTGAATGAGTAGATGATTTTATAGTTGAGGGATGTAGAGACGTAGCCAAGGTTAGCCAGAGGTTTGTGTGTGTTGTGATTTAGTCATTATGGACCTTTGGAGGGTCAATTGTCTATTGTGTATGACCGGATTGATTTGGGGTTCCTTAGAAGGCCCAGTGGGGATAATTGTTTTGCACTAAGTCAGATTGATTGGCTCCGTAGTGCTATTGTGAGGGGCATGCCAGTTAGTGGTTGTTGGGATGATCTGTGTTCTGGGATGATTTATGAGTTACTCTTCCTTGCTACAGGGAGCTGCGAATCGTTGGTTTTAGGCACACATGGTGTGGTTCTATTGTGGTCTTATAGCGGGATTTGAGTAAGGTAAGTAATTAGGTATTGCAGGATTGAGACGTATTGGTTATGTTCTTTCGGGTTCGTGTGGCATGGTATCATTCGATTCTCCGTGGTTATTGCAATGCACTTTGAGTACTTGATGTCGGGTTTCACGTGGTTGTTTATTTTGATCAAGGCAGAGCAAGGTATATAATATGGATCAACGCTCGGATGGGGTCACGATTGCGGCGAAGTTATGTTGAGATATGATCCTTGTGTGTTGGATTCATGCGTTTTGGTTCTGCGGTGTGTGAGGAGTTCTTAGCATTGCATTGTGGTGATACCCGTTGATCTTGCGGGACGGTTCTCTAGTTTGATGTCATTTTTCCATGTTTGAGTACATTTGGAATGTTGTCTATTAGTGCGCGGACTGCACGAGTTATGGCTTTAAGCGGTATTGATGTGTCTTGTTACTAGAGTGGTTGTGTTGGATGAGATGAGGTCATCGAACCTAGAATGGGTGATTATCGGATCTGGTTATGGCATATTTGGGAGGATATTGACGCTGATCGACTTAGAAATTTTGCTATATTTCCTGTCAAAGAGAGGGAGTTCCCTCACTTTTTGATCCGGCGAATGGTTATGGGTTTTTGCGTGTTTTTTTCATCATTGATAGTATATGAAGGTGTTAGAACGGGTCTCTGTTTGATAATAGAGTTATTTCCGGCATTGGGTTGCTTGAGCAACTACTATGATTAGAAATTATCCGCTAGGGGTGTTTAAGTTATGCGGGATATCATGTGATTTTGTCTTGAGTTATGGCTATGGTTGGATACAGCTTGTTCAGACTTATACAGTGTGTGGATGTGTGATTATGATCTTATAGAAAAGTTCGGATGTGGAAATTGAATTCTAAGGCTTATGGGGTAGGTTGGATGAAGAAATTTCAGATGTTTTGTGTTATCAAATCTATACGGGATAGGATGACGTTGGATCACCCCCGAGTATGTGCGTGGTAAGGTTATTCGGCGATTTGATAGCTTTTGGAACAACTCTTGGCACGTTCGAGGACGAACGTGTGTTTAAGTAAGGGGGATGTAACGACCCGACCGGTCGTTCCGAGAGTTTAGCCCTGTTTCCCCTATTTCTGCTACATTATGTGCGGTTCAGCTCTATTATGTTGTGCTAGGTTGGTTGGCTCGGGTTCAGAGTGATTTTGGAGAGAAATGAGACACTTAGTCTCTTAAGTTGGTTATTTAGTAGGAAAAATCAACCGGAAGTTGACTTATAGGTAAATGATCTCGGAATTGAGTTTTTATGGTTCAGATAGCTTCGTTAGATAATTTAGGACTTAGGAGTGGGTTCGAAATGTTATTCGAAGGTCCGTGGTAGAATTAGGCTTGAATTGGCAAAATTGAATTTTGGCAATTTCTGGTTGGCACTGGAAAATTAGCAATCGGGGTCGGAATGGAATTCCGAAAGTTGGGATAGGTTCGTAGTGTCATTTGGGATGCGTGTGCAAAATTTCAGGTCATTCGGCCGTGATTTGGTTGGTTTCGGCATCGTTGGCGAATTTCAGAAGTTTAGAAATCCTTAGGCTTGAATTTCGAGTAAATTTGGTGTTTTGATGTTATTTTGAGTGTTCCGAGGGTTCGACTAAGTTCGGGTGATGTTATATGAGGTGATTTCGGATGGTCAACGGAATTTTGGAACTTGGAAAATGCAGCAAAGCTGCTGCTGGTGCAGGTTATCTGGTGTGGCCGCACCTGCGGACGGGGAGCCGCAGGTGCGATGATCGCAGGTGCGGTGGACCATGCGCAGATGCGGAAGAGGGAGACCTAGCCTAGGAGCGTAGGTGCGGGTGTTTGGTTGCACCTGTGAGCCTGCAGGTGCGGGTTGATGGCTGCAGATGCAGAAGTTGGAATTTAAGTGATGAGCGCAGGTGCGCACTTGAGAACGCAGGTATGAGAAATTGTCCGTAGATGCGGTAAACGCTGGGTAAACGCTGAGAAATTGTTCGTAGATGTGGTAAACGTAGATGGTTCGTCCCATAGCAACTATTAAGTTGCGTACTGACTGAAAACTATATGATATTTTGTGTTTTAGAAAGTATTACTATGTTTTGGGATGAATGTCGTATTTTGGCCTCGTGCCAAGTTGTTTGGACCCTTGGGGGCTTTTACTACTATTTCTTCACTGTTTTGATTTGAAAGTTACACTCAGTCATGATTTTTACCTGTTTACTGTTTAATTGAGTTTCATTACTCCACTTTGATGCATATGAAAGATGTTTTGGGATGAGTTCCATGTTTTTATTGAAATGCCCGAGTGGCTTTTGAGGTTTATGATTGAGTGAGGCCGAAGCTTGATTTGTGAGGATATGATATAGGATCGGGATGCACGCCGCGACATGTTATTGATAGGCCGAGTGCCAGAGTGATTGATGCCATAATTTGGCTTGTTATAGCGCTTGGGCTGAAGGAGCCCCTCTAGAGTCTGTACACCCCTAGTGAGCGCAGGTACTTACTGAGTGCGAGTGCCGAGTGCCGAGTGCCGAGTGACGAGTGATTGGGAGGCATGAGTGGTTGTGAGGTTGCTCGAGGGGCTGATTTTTTAGATGCTCATGACTAGTGACTCCAGGATTTTAGGATGTATTTAATGTTTGGTATATCCTTACTTGCTTTGAAATGCTTAAACAATATTCTTTATGAAATATCGGATTAGTAATGATTTGAACGAAAGGTTTGTTTATGTTATAAGTAGTAAATTGGATGGCCTAGTATCACGATAGACGCCATCACTACCGGAGGATTTTGGGGTCGTGACAAGTTAGTATCAGAGCCTAGGTTACATAGGTCTCACCAGTCATGAGCAGGTTTAATAGAGTCTTGCGGATCGGTACGGAGACGTCTGTACTTATCTTCGAGAGGCTGCAGAACCCTTAGGAAAAATCTCACATTCTTGAATTCTTGTCGTGCGAATCCATTTATTCAACCCAAAGCGTAACTCTTTGAATTCCTTTCATGTATTTAAATGCGCACGTTAGTGCTCGGTATCAGCTGTGCATCGACAACTTGTGATTTCCATGTATGAGTTACGAGATTGATTTTAGCAAGTTGATAATGGGCCAGTCTGGAGGACTTGAGGCCGGGTTTTGTCTGTGGATTGAGTGCTGAGATTTCGATGGTGTGAGCACGTACATTTGGGACTTATATGTCTGTTGTATTCCTATTGGTGGGATTTTGTGGCTGGTGGCTGTGGTGAGTGTGATTTGATGGTGAGATGTGTTTAGATTGTTTGATTACGACAAGAAGAATTGGATGGAGATGTAGCAAGAATTATAGAGTGTTTAATTTCTATCTTGAATTGGCATATGGCCTCGAGTTGTGAGTGTATTGGAGGACCTCTCATGAAGTTTAGTGATAGAGTGAAATGGATCTTCCTGTTGTGTTATGAGTTCCTGGTGATGTCTTTTGGGCTGACCAATGCCCCAACAACGTTCATGTATTTGATTAATAGTGTATTCCAGTCGTATTTGGGCTCCTTCGTTATTGTATTCATTGGTGACATCCTGGTGTACTCACATAACCAGGAGGAGCATACTCAGCATTTGAGGATTGTATTACAGAGATTGAGGGAGGAGAAACTTTATGCAAAGTTTTCCAAGTGTGAATTTTGGCTCAGTTCAGTAGTATTCTTGTGGCACGTGGTGTCCAGTGAGGGTATTCAGATGGTCAGACGAGTGTGGAGAGAGCTTTCAGAGCTCAAGACTGCTTTGACCACAACTTCAGTGTTAGTTCTGCCATCAGCTTCAGGTTCTTATACCACGTATTGTGATGCCTCGAGGATAGGCATGGGTTGTGTTTTAATGCAGGAGGATAAGTGATCGCGTAATGGCCACGATTTTGGAAGGATATAAAGAGATATCAGCTTGATGCTAAGCAGGCGGGGTTACCTCCTGCGGGGTGTCCTGAGGTTGTGTGATCCTTATGTTGTTTTGTAACAAGTTCTCTTTTGCCAGTAAATGATATATGTTAAAACTTGAGTTTACATCGCTTGAGGAACTTGGCATGACTATTACAATGGTGAATACGAGATTTGTAGACGATTTGAGATATTAGATGGTTTGTGTTACATGAGCTCATGAAGTATTTCGTTGAATGTCACTGCAGGTATTGTGGCAGTGATAGCGTATGGGCATTGTGAGATGTTGTTTGTTTTGTTCTATGGCTTTGATCCAAGTGGGGGAGTCTGCTAATGATTAGTTGGTTGCCCGATTATGTGTCGTTTTGAGAGTTAGCGCCCCGATCCCCTAATAACTGATTTCCCCTTTTTTATATCTATTTATGAGACTTGTCGAAATGATTAGTTTCAAAATTCGGAGAGTTTTGGACATATAGTCCTTATATATGAGTTTAAGCTTTAGAAATCAGACCGTAGTTGGAACTGTGTGAAGACGCATCCGGAATGGAATTTCGTCGACTCCGCTAGCTTTTTTGGGTGATTTCAAGGTTAGGAGCGTGTTCAGAATGTGTTCTCGAGGTCTGTAGTAGATTTAGGCTTGAATTGGCGAAAGTTTGAATTTCGGCGATTTCGGCCGATAGATGAAATTTTGATATCGGGCTCGGAATGGAATTCCGAGAGTGGCTGTAAATCCGTAGTGTCATTTATGACCAATGTGTAAGATTTGAGGTCATTCGGACTAGTTTTGACGTGTTTCGGCATCGGTTGTAGATTTTGAAAATTTCATAAGTTCTTAGGCTTGAATCCATGCATAATTGGTGATTTTGATGTTATGTGATGTGTTCTGAAGACTCAACTAAGTTTGGATAAGGTATTAGGATTGGTTGGTAAGTTTGATTGAGGTCCCGGGGGCCTCAGAGATATTTCGGATGCTCAACGGGATGGTTTTTGAACTTAAAACGAGCTGAAGTATTGCTGGTGCTGGTGTTTCGCACCTGCGGAAGGGGAGCCGCAGGTGTGGAGAGGGGCATCACAGGTGCAGAATTGACCTGGGTCAGCCAGGCTCGTAGGTGCGGCAAGAGTTCCGCAGATGCAGCCGAGTGACTGCAGGTACCGTTCCAGCCAACTTAAGGATTTTTCGCACCTGTGATGTATTTTCCGCAGGTGCGGTCCAAGGGGGCGCAAGTTCAAGATCGCTGGGCAGTGTATACCCATTTCGAGGGTTTGAAATTCATATTTTCTAAAACGATTTGGAGCTCGTGGTTAGGCGATTTTGAGTGAGTTTTGAAGAGAAGACTCATATGTAATGATTCCTAACCTTATTTCACTTGTATATCATTAATCTATAGCAATTTCTTCAATATAATCAATGAATTTGGGTGAAAAATTATGAAAATGGGAGGAAGGTTCCCAAAATAAAAATCCGAGAATTTAATGAGATTTTGAAGTCAGTTTTCAATGATTCTTGGTCGAGTGAGTTCGTGAGTGAATGGGTGTTCTAAATTTGTAACTTTCATTCGATTCCGAGACGTGGGCTCGGGGGATTTTTCGGGCAATTTTCCTAAGTTCGCGTATTAGCCTTGAACTAATTAGCTAGATCGATTTCTTACAATGATATTTACATTATGCAATTGAATTGAATAGATTTGGGCCATTCGGAGTCGGGTACTCGTGGCAAGAGCGTGGTTTTGAGTTCAGTAGAACAGTCGAGGTAAGTGGCTTGCCTAACTCTGTGTTGGCGACTTCCCCTTAGGTTGTTTCGATACTATTTGTTGTATGGACGCTGTGTACGTGAGGTGACGAGTACGTACATGGGCCATTGTTGCTAAAAATTCCATTTTTCCTTCCATGCCATAAATCATTTCACTCTTATTTCACTGTTTAATGTGCTAATTGTGTAGTTTAGCTTCAAAAAGAGCATGTCTACCTGTTTTACCTGAATTTCCTATTTGATACTATCTGCACAATGCTTAGTTAGTCCTATCCTTTGTCTTGCCTGTGATTTTTCTCCTGAACTGTTTAAATGAACCTTATCCGGCATTCATTTGCATTTTATATTTAAATTGGGACTACGGACGTATTCCGGGAGATCCCCCTATACTGTATATTTACTTTGGGATTACGGACATATTCCGAGAGATTCCTTTGTACTGCATATTTATTTTGGGACTACAGACGTATTCCGGGAGATCCCCCTGTACTGCATATTTATTTTGGGACTACGGACGTATTCCGAGATATCCCCCATGTACTGCATAATAATTTGGAACTATGGGACGGTATCCCGGGAGATTCCACTTTGTGATACATTGTGTTGAGCTGAGGATTTTCTTTACTGTAAAACTTATATTGTTTTCCTTAAATTGTTACTGTAGACATTACCTATCTTTTGTACTGTTTTAAACTGACTTATTTAGAAATCCAGTAGAGCCTTAACCTGACCTCGTCACTACTTGACCGGGGTTAGGCTTGGCACTTACTGGGTACCAAATGTGGTGTACTCATGCCCTTTCCTGCACATGTTTTCGTGTGCAGATCTAGGTACGAGCTATCAACCCCGTGGTTAGTCGCTGCTGCTGATTCCGGGAGACTGCAAGGTATTTCTGCCGCATCCGCAGGATCTTCCGAGTCTTCTTCTATTCTATCTTGTAGAGACGTTCTTATGTACTTCTCCAGTTTTGTTGGAGCTACAGTAGTGTTAGAAGCTTGTGACTGTCTGTGATATTCCGGGTTTTGGGAAGTTATGTTTTGTATGAGTCGAGCGGCCAGTACGTTATTTATGTCATTGCCCTTACCCCATTTATTGCTTGCGTTTTATTCCGATTTTCCCCCGTTATAGTAGGCTCACCTAGTCGTAGAGACTAGGTGCCATCACGACACCTTCGGAGTGTAAATCGGGTCGTGACAAGTTGGTATCAGAGCGTCTATGTTAATAGGAGTCACAAGACAATTTATTAGGGTCTCGCGGATCGGTATGGAGACGTCCGTATCTATCTTCGGGAGGCTATGTAACTCTTAAAAACAATCATATTTCTTTGATTTCCTTGTCGTGCGAGTTATTGACATCAAAAATTCTAAAATTCTATTCTATTCTTTCCCACAGATGGTGAGTACCCGTACTGGGAGGACCGACGACCAGGCACCCGAGCCCCCTGCCAGAGCCGCTAGAGGCCAGGGTCGGGGTAGAGGACGACCACGCGGTGCAGCCCGAGCACCGGTGAGAGCAGCGACGGAGGAGCCTATAGCAGCCTCAGCTGGAGAGCCGGCACAGGAGGTCCCTATTGCTGTTCCAGCCTTACATGAGACTTTAGCTCAGTTCATGAGCATGTTCAGCACTCTAGCTCAGGCTGGACTACTTCCGATAGCTCCCGCTACATCTCAGGCCGGTGGAGGGGCACAGACTCTCGCAGCCCGCACTCCTGAGCAGAGGGGCTAGGTTGATCAGGCCCTAGAGTATATTCCTATGCCCCCAGTGGCTCCGGTACAACATAGGACCAGGGTAGCTGCTTCTGAGGCAGAGCAACTCAGATTTGAGAGGTACAAGAAGTACCACCCACCTATTTTCAGCGGACTAGCTTCAGATGACGCCCTAGGGTTTCTTGAAGAGTGTCATCGTATTCTCTGCACTATGGGCATTGTGGAGACCAGTGGGGTTTCTTTTACCACTTTCCAGCTGAAGGGAGCGTCATATCAGTGGTGGCGGGCCTATGAGCTGAGTAGTTCGGACAAGGCAGCCTCACTCACTTGGACTCATTTTTAAGAGATATTTTTGTGAGAGTATGTCCCTCAGAGCCTAAGAGATACTGGGCGCGCGGAGTTTGAGCAGTGGAGCTAGGGTACTATGACTGTGTCGGAGTATGCAGTCCATTTCAGTGAGTTAGCTCGGCATGCACCAGCCTTGGTTGCCACAGTCAGAGAGCGGGTTCGCCGCTTCATTGAGGGACTTCACCCTAGTATTCAGACCAGTATGGACAGAGAGTTGGAGATGGATATCACTTATCAGCAAGCAATGAGTATTGCTAGGAGAGTAGAGGGCATGTTCGCCCGGGACCGAGAAGAGAGAGAGGGAAAGAGGTCTCTAGATACTGGAAATTTTTTCGGAGCTCATGCACCAGCAACACGTTATGGTAGGGGCTTTGTGGGTCGCCCTGTTCATTCAGCCCTTCCAGCAGCCAATAGTATTCCGGCTCCTCCTAGACCTCAGGAGTCCTATTATGCACCGCCGGTATCCAGTGTGCCTCCAGTTCGAGGTGCTATTACCGGCCATCCCAGCAGGCCAGCTCCTATTCAGTCTCAGCCGCAGCGTCCTCCGAGTGCTTGGTTTGAGTGTGGTGACACTCATCACATGATTAGAGATTGCCCCAGGGCCAGGAGGGATGCACCTCCACAGTCTTATCAGCCTCTACGTGCTTCGCCGGGTCCTCCGGTTATTCTTCCAGCCCCAGCTGCCACTCCACCTCCTTAGTCAGCTCGAGGTGGAGGTTGAGGAGGTAGAGGTCTCCCTAGAGGGGGAGGCCAGGCCAGATACTATGCCCTTCCAGCCCGTTCCGAGGCCGTTGCTTCAGACTCAGTCATCACATGTATTGTCCCTGTCACCCATAGGGATGCATCAGTATTATTTGATCCAGGCTCTACGTATTTATATGTGTCCTCTTATTTTGCTCCATATTTGGGTATATCTCGGGATTCTTTGAGTTCCGCTGTTTATGTATCTACTCCTGTGGGAGACTCTCTGATTGTGGACTGCGTATACCGGTCGTGTTTGATTTCTCTTAGTGGTTTTGAGACCAGGGCTGATTTATTATTACTCAGCATGGTAGATTTCGATGTTATATTAGGCATGGACTAGTTGCCGCCCCATTATGCTATTCTTGATTGTCACGCTAAGACCGTGACGCTGGCTATGCTAGGCTTGCCGAGATTAGAGTGGATAGGTACCTTAGAGTATACTCCCCGTAGGGTCATTTCATTTCTTAAGGCTCAGCGGATGGTTGAGAAGGGGTGTGATGCGTATTTGGCCTATGTGAGAGATGTCAGTGTTGATACCCCTCTAGTTGAGTCAGTCCCAGTAGTGAGGGACTTTCCTGATGTATTCCCAGCCGATCTTCCGGGTATGCCGCCCGACAGAGATATTGATTTCGGCATTGATTTGTTACAGGGCACTCAGCCCATTTCTATCCCTCCTTACCGTATGGCTCCTCCTAAGCTGAAGGAGCAGTTACAGAAGTTGCTTGATAAGGGTTTCATCAGACCCAGTGTATCACCTTGGGGTGCTCCGATATTATTTGTGAAGAAAAAGGATGGTTCTATGCGTATGTGTATTGATTACCGGCAGTTGAACAAGGTCACAGTGAAGAACATGTATCCTTTGCCTCACATTGATGATTTATTCGACCAACTACAGGGTTCCAGAATATTCTCCAAGATTGACTTGCGTTCTGGTTATCATTAGTTGAAGATTCGGGAGTCGGATATCCCGAAGACTGCTTTCAGGACCAGATATGGCCACTATGAGTTTCTTGTTATGTCATTTGGGTTGACCAATGCCCCAACAACTTTTATGCATTCGATGCACAGTGTGTTCCGGCCTTATCTTGATTCCTTCGTCATTGTGTTTGTTGACGACATTCTGGTGTATTCCCGATCATGGGAAGATCATGAGCAGCACTTGAGGACCGTGCTTTAAACTTTGAGGGAGAAGAGATTGTATGCGAAATTCTCTAAGTGTGAGTTCTGGCTTGATTCAGTGGCATTCTTGGGCCACATACTATTTTGTGATGGGATCAAGGTAGATCCGAAGAAGGTGGAGGTGGTGCAGAGTTGGCCTAGACCGTCATCAGCTACGGAGATCCGCAGTTTCCTTGGTTTGGCAGGGTACTACCGTCACTTTATAGAGGGCTTTCATCTATTGCAGCACCTATGACCAGACTAACCCAGAAGGGTGCTCTGTTCAGGTGGACCGAGGAGTGTGAGGAGAGCTTTTAGAAGCTCAAGACAACTTTGACTTCAGCCCTAGTATTAGTGTTGCCTACAGGTTCGGGGTCCTACACTATCTACTGTGATGCCTCGAGGATTGGCCTTGGAGTAGTATTGATGCAGGACGGTAGGGTGATTGCCTACGCGTCCAGACAATTGAAGGTGCATGAGAAGAATTATCCGGTACATGACCTCGAGTTAGTAGCTATTGTTCACGCCCTGAATATCTAGCGTCATTATTTGTACGGTGTTCCATGTGAGATTTTTACGAATCACCGGAGTTTGCAGCACTTGTTTAGGTAGAAGGACCTCAATTTGTGCCAAAGGAGATGGTTGGAGTTACTAAAGGACTATGACATCACTATATTATACCACCTGGGGAAGCCCAATGTGGTGGCCGGCGCTTTGAGTCACCGGGCGGAGAGTCTGGGGAGTTTGGCATATCTTCCGGCAGTTCAGAGGCCCTTGCCTTTGATGTCCAGTCCTTAGCCAGTCAGTTCGTGAGGTTGAATCTTTCAGAGCCTTGCCGGGTTTTATCTTGTGTGGTGGATCGGTCTTCTCTTTATGACCGCATTCGAGAGTGCCAGTATGATGATCCCCACCTTCTGGTTCTTCAGGACAGGGTTCGGCGAGGTGATGCCAGGGATGTGACTATAGGAGGTGGCGGTGTGATGAGGATGCAGGGTCAGATCTGTGTGCCCAGTGTGGATGGGCTTCGGGAGTTGATTCTTGAGGAGGCCCATAGCTCGCGGTATTCCATTCATCCGGGTACCGTAAAGATGTAACAGGATCTGAGATAGCACTATTGGTGGAGAATGATGAAAAAAGATATTGTGGAGTTTGTGGCCACGCGTCTCAACTGTCAGCAAGCCAAATATGAGCATCAGAGGCCAGGAGGGTTACTTGAGCAGATTGAGCTTCCAGAGTGGAAGTGGGAGCGGATCACCATGGAATTTGTGGTTGGACTTCCTCCGATGCTATTTGGGTGATTGTGGATCGGCTGACCAAGTCAGCCCATTTCATTCCAGTGTTGACTACATACTCTTCCGAGAGGTTGGCGGAGATTTATATCAGGGATATTGTTCGCCTCCACGATATTCTAGTATCTATCATTTCAGACAGGGGTACACAGTTCACTTCACGGTTCTGGAGAGCCGTTCAGCAGGAGCTAGGCACCAGGGTAGAGTTGAGTACAACCTTTCACCCTCAGACAGACGGGCAGTCCGAGCGCACGATTCAGATTCTTGAGGATATGCTCCTTGCCTGTGTGATGGATTTTGGAGGGTCATGGGACCGATACTTGCCACTTGCAGAGTTTGCTTATAATAACAACTACCAGTCCAGCATTCAGGTGGCGCCATATGAGGTTTTGTATGGTAGACGGTGCCTGTCCCCAATGGGATGATTTGAGTCGGGAGAGGCCCGATTGTTGGATACATATTTGGTCTAGGATGACCTGGACAAGGTGAAGGTGATTCAGGAGAGACTTCGCACAACTCAGTTCAGGCGGAAGAGTTATGCGGACCGGAAGGTTCGTGATTTGGCATTTATGGATAGTGATCGGGTTTTGCTTCGGGTATCGCCTATGCAGGGCGTCATGAGGTTCGGTAAGAAGGGTAAGCTGAGTCCAAGATTTATTGTCCCTTTTGAGGTGTTGCGATGTGTTGGGAAGGTTGCTTATGAGTTAGCCTTGCCTCCCAACCTAGCCGGAGTTCATCCGGTATTCCACGTCTCTATGCTCCGGAAGTATCACAGTGACCCGACCCATGTTTTAGATTTCAGTTCAGTCCAGTTGGACAAGGATCTATCATATGTTGAGGAGCCAGTAGCTATATTGGATAGACATGTCAGAAAGCTTAGGTCAAAGAGTATTGCATCAGTCAAGGTTCAATGGAGGGGTCAGCCGGCCGAGGAGGCGACTTGGGAGACCGAGCATGATATGCGCAGTCAATACCCTTATCTTTTCACAACTTCAGGTATGTCTCTATACTCGTTCAAGGACGAACGATTTTCTTAAGAGGGGGAGAATGTAATGACCCGGTCTGTCGTTTTGAGAGTTAGCACCCCGATCCCCTAATAACTACTTTCCCCACTTTTATATCTGCTTATGGGACTTGTCGGAATAATAAGTTGCAAAATTCAGAGAGTTTTTGGACACATAGTCCCTATATATGAGTTTAAGCTTTAGAAATCGGACTGTAGTTGGAACTGTGTGAAGACGGATCCAGAATGGAATTTCGTCAACTCCGTTATCTCCGTTGGATGATTTCGGGGTTAGGAGCGTGTTCAGAATGTGTTCTCGAGGTCTGTAGTATATTTAAGCTTGAATTGGCGAAAGTTAGAATTTCGGCGATTTCGGCCGATAGGTGAAATTTTGATATCGGGCTCGGAATGGAAGTCCGAGAGTGGTTGTAGGTCCGTAGTGTCATTTATGACCTGTGTGTAAAATTTGAGGTCATTCAGACTAGTTTTGACGTGTTTCGGCATCGGTTGTAGATTTTGGAAATTTCATAAGTTCTTAGGCTTGAATCCATGCATGGTGATTTTGATGTTATGTGATGTGTTCTGAAGGCTTGACTAAGTTTAGATAAGGTATTAGGACTGGTTGGTAAGTTTGGTTGAGGTCCCAGAGGCCTCGGAGATGTTTTGGATGCTCAACGAGATGGTTTTTGAACTTAAAACCAGCTGAAGCATTGCTGGTGCTGGTGTTTCGCACCTACGGAAGGGGAGCCGCAAATGCGGACATGCAGGTGTGGGGGGAGCATCGCAGGTGTGGAATTGACCTGGGTCAGCTAGGCTCGCAGGTGTGGCAAGAGTTCCGCAGATGCGGCCCAGTGACCGCAGGTGCGGTTCCGGCCCATTTAAGGATTTTTCGCAGGTGTGGGACTGCATGTGCGGTCCAAGGGGGCACAGGTACGGGATCGCTGGGCAGTTTATACCTATTTCGAGGGTTTGAAATTCATATTTTCTAAAACTATTGGGAGCTCGGTATTAGGAGATTTTGAGTGAGTTTTGAAGAGAAGATTCATAGGTAACGATTCCTAACCTTATTTCACTTGTATATCATTAATCTATAGCAATTTATTCAATATAATCAATGAAGTTTTTCTCAACTTCGAATATTGATCCGTTAACCACCCGGAATCCACCCGAGACCCCAGGGACCCCGTCCAATTACACCAACCTGTTCCAAAACATAATGCGGCCTTGCTCGAGGCCTCAAATCACATCAAATAACGCCGAAATCACGAATCGCACTAAAATTCAAACTTTATGAATCATTCTTGTCTTGCTGCTCATCACAGGTGTAGACAACCAGAACACATGCAAATACAAAGGCCAAGTTAACAGAAGAAACAACCACACAAAGACAATAATACCCCAAAATCATGACTACTACTTCTTATAAGCCATTTTCAATCATTTGCTCCGTTGTTGCTTTCTTGCTTCTATAGTTAGTACTGTTATCTTCGAGCCTACCGCGAGTAATCAGGGGATCAGTTCCTTGCAAACCAAACTTCAAACCACGACAAGAATTGCTTAAACTTAAGACTTATCTCAGAAAGATTAACAAGCCAGCAGTCAAGACAGTTCAGGCAATATAATTCACTCTTTTCATGATTAAAATCTTTATGAGTCTATCAGATGTTGAAACCAATGATTCCTCCCCCCCCCCCTTTTTTTTTTTGGTTAAAAAACCAATGATTCCCTTTTGGTTTTGCTGCAGAGTCCAGATGCAGATCTAATAGATTGTGTTCTATATCATCTTCAACCAGCTTTTGACCATCCACACCTTAAAGGGATGAAACTGTTAAAATAATGTGAGTATTTTATCAGTGAAATAGTTTATAATAATGGAAGATCCGGAGAGAAACGGGAGAGAGGAGAAAAAAAAAAGATTGTAACTAAATTCCTTGAGTGAAAGCACAAATAACGGATTTAGGAGCTTTTTAAGGTGAATTGTATATATTTTGTAAACAAAACTTGTTTATGCCGAATAATTAGCTAAACGTGGACAGTATAGGTAATAAAGTTTCAAATAGTGTATAGGAATGAAAAAACCCGATTTTATATACTAACAATACTCAATTTTTTTAAAATTATCATATTACTGTACTATAAAAGTTCACCTATTATTTCTTTATCGATGACTTGATTGGGTAAATAACCAATTTTTACATTATCTGTGAACTTAAGACGCATATGTTGTATATCCATTATTCAACTTTTGTATGCATCTCTTTTTTTATTTGCATTCAATTTTTTATCAAACATTAAATAATTGTCACGACTCAAAATCCACTATAGATCGTGATGACGCGTAACGCCGCCGTCAGGCAAGCCATTTTTAATCAACTTAGTTACTCATTTTATTATTTTTGAAATCATGAATCCCATTAAATAAGTAGAGTAAGGTTTGGTACTCGCAGAAAACCCGTGATTTTTATTTCCAGTTTCCGTATAAAATATAAATTACAAAGTGAAATGATAATAACTACGTGAACTACAATTGTCACGACCCAAAAATCCTATTAAAGGTCGTGATGGCGCCGACCACCACTGTCAGGCAAGCCAATACTAGAAGTTGATTAAATCTCTATTTTTAGTGTTTGGAAATCATTACTCTCCATTTCAATAAAAAATAACTAATGAACGTTACTGAGTAAATAACGATATCTTAATAAATTCAAATAATAATTAAATCCCTAAGTCATCCCAGAACCCGGTGTCACAAGTGAATGAACAATTTCTAGGAAACAAACGAGATACAATAACCGTCTGGAATACAAATGGGATAGTAAAGAAAATACAACACAATACTTTGAAGGGGACTCTGCTGGTTGCGGGTCGTCTCGAGAGGTGGCAGCTCACCTATGTCCCCATATCAAACATGCCACTGCGTCAAGCTAGGACACTAGATATACATGTGCCTGTGCAACAAAAATGCAGAGCAAGTGTAGTATGAGTACAAAAATAACGTGTACTCAGTAAGTATCCCGCCTAACCTCGAAGAGTTAGTGACGAGAGGTCGACTTTGACACATACTAGAGGTCAAATTAACATAATCAAGTGTGACTCTAAACACGGATGTCATGATTAGTTAACAAATAACGACGGGAAGGAACAACTTCTTTCATATAAACAAATTCTAATCTCCTCCATTTCAGTCGACAACTTATATTTCCAGGCCATTAAGCGGTTCAATTACAGAAAGTACCCAGCAAATATCATGCGCAAGTAATGCCGAGGTCGAATGACCCGGTCCAACATCTGTGCACTGCCGGAGGGTCGAACGGCGTGAACCATAGATGCATCTATTACCCTGCTCGCGAATCATACGTGCGACACGGTCAATTATAAATAATAGAGTTATCTCGCTCGCGAATCATACATGTGACACAGGTACTAATAGATACACACATTCAAACAGTCAATCCATACTTTATCAGGAAACACTCATCCAAGGGAAAGTCAATTCTCATTTTCACGATTCAGAAAATAAAGTTTAACTTATTTAGAAATTCATTTACTAATTTGATGTGACGTAAGCAATTTAAATTGTCAATGAGGTTACAAATAATTCAAGTATAGCATGCTTTCAGGTCCTAGACTACCCGGACTTAAGTATAATAGTAGCTACGCACGGACTCTCGTCACCGCGTGCATATGTAGCCCCCATAAATAGTAGCACATAAATAATTATTTCACCTATGGAGACAATTCCTTCTTACAAGGTTAGAAAGGAAACTTACCTCGCTTCGAAGTTCCATAACAGGCATTCCACGCCCTTCCGATGACTCAAATCAATGCACAACGGTCCAAAACTAGCCAATAGTTATGCAAACCCATTAATATATACTCAATTACTCATTATAATCCAATTTATAACAATTCCTAACCCCGATCGGAAAGTTGATAAAATCACCCTCGGGCCCACGTGCCCAGATTTCGAAATTTTTGAAGATAAACTTTACCCATAACCTCACGAACTCAAATATATAATTTATTCTCAATTCCATGGCCAAATTTGTGTGGCCAAAATCCAAAATATAAATTTCTAGGTCTTCTATCCAAAATCCCCAATTTTCACAAATTTCCATATTCAAATCCATATATACTCATGTATTTAACTCAAATTGTGAAGAAAGCACTTACCCCATTACGATTGATGAAGATGGCACTCCAAAGCTTGCTCCAAATTCGGCTGCCATGGAGGAAATATGGTGAAAATGAGCCAAACCCTCATTTTAAAATGACACACTGCCCAGACCCGACCTCCGCACCTGCGGTCAAACTGCCGCACCTACGGCCTCGCAGGTGTGGCCAAAGACTCCGCACCTGCGCCTTCCTTCTCCGAATCTGCGCCTTCGCAGGTGTGAACCGGCCTTCGCACCTGCACCCCCAGCCTCTTCTCTCACCGCACCTGCGACCACTGGTTCGCATCCACGACCTCGCACCTGCGGCCCCTTTGCGCAGGTGCGATCACACCAGATAACAACTGCCTCATCTTTCCTCCTAAGTCCAAACTCGATCCCTTAACCACCCGGAATCCACCCGAGTCCCCGTCTAATCACACCAACCACTTCCAAAACATAATGTGGACTTGCTCGAGGCCTCAAATCATATCAAACAACGCCAAAACCATGAATCACACTCAAATTCAAGCCTAATGAACTTTAGAATTTATAACTTCGCCATTCGATGCCGAAACCTATCAAATCTCATCCGATTGACCCCAAATTTTGCACACAAGTCATATTCAACATTACGAACGTACTCCAACGTCCGGAATCAGAATCCGACCTCGATATCCAAAAGTCCATTTCCGGTCAAACTTCTCACAACCTTTAAATTTCTAACTTTAGCCAAATGACTCCCAATACCAGAATCACCATATGAAGCTATTCCCAGACTCGGAATCCCAAACGTACATCGATAACACAGAAATGCACTTCAACCCAAATTTATGAATTTTCTCCCAAAATGCCAACTTCCACAATAGACGTCGAAACGCTCCCGGGTCATCCAAACCCCGATTCGAACATACGGCCCAGTCCGAAATCATCATACGAACCTGCTAGAACCTTCAAATCCCGATCATGAGGTCGTTTACTCAAATATCCAACCTTAGTCAATTCTTCCAACTTAAAACTTCTGAAACGAGAATTCTATTTACAATTCAACTCCAAAACTCCCGGAATTCAATTCCGGCCAACAAGTCATAATACCTGAAGTGAAGCTACTCATGGCCTCAAACTGCAAAACGACGCGCTAGAGCCCAAAACAACCGGTCGGGTCGTTACATTCTCTCTCACTTTAACATATGTTCGTCCTCGAACTTGCTGAGAACTGCGCTGGAGTTGTCTGAAATCATTGGTTAACACCTAAAGTACCTACCCGTGCTACCACCACTCAGTTGAGCACATTAACTCGAGAAAATATGAAGATATCCTCCTTTATTCAGGCAAATAAGCTTAGAACCCAATTCCAACATCCGGAATTCTCTGTCAGGCCTGCTCCCAACATACGAACACCGTATCAATCATGACACCATGTACCGATACATGATTGCATACCTTTCCTGAATTCACCCTATGCACTGCATAACGCACATGCCCATAATAACATCCTCTGATGGCAATAGCTGAAATTCCACATGTCTGATGCTCCCAATGCACCTCAAGGCCTATGTAAATCCTGTTCTAACCCTTTGCAATACCTCCACGACGGAAGAGATGTGTAGAAATTCATAACCAACTGCCGAGTCAACAAATCATTGAGTCTATACTCCTAACAAGAACCATCACCTCATTCTGAACCAAATACTGATCTTTGCTCCTTAATATACTTCATATAATCCGATTGCACTGTTCCTAGATCCAATAATCTCGTCTCACGCAGTACGAGCTGCTTAGGCAATAAGCCACCCCAGACATGACCAATAGTCTCACATGATGCCACAATGTGCCAACGAGCCACAACTCGAATGTGATACATAAGGAAAATGAATTCTGGAAGGAACTACTCAACCCACATAACTAATATGAATTTTCCTCATAAAAGGGAAACAAAACACACAAAAATAGAATATAAGAATCGTACTCATCATCACACTGTTGCGGCATGCAACCCGATCTAAATAACATACACGTGGCAGCGTGCCACCCGATCCACACATAAAATTCACATAAGGAGATACACACTGAGCTAAACTGCTCATTACAACAAAATACCGAATATCGATCACAAGCAAACTAAGTGCATAATACCATCACTGGGGAGACAGATAGCGCCATACGCTACAAAACTCAAGCACAACTGAGGTGCGATATAGGATCTGAATCTCAAGAGGCATCCCGCTCACCTAACCCCATCGCTACGCGGAACCTCAACACATAAGAAATTTATCAAGTCGTTTCACAACTCAACGTCACAACATAACATTACATGAAATAGCCGATGATGAAACAGCATCCAACGTCCGAATACTCCTCCATGAGGAGCGCTATGCTGAAATGAACATATCTGACCTAATATAGAGCCCACATCCATATTTAAATCCATTCACAGTCCTCAAGCCGATTCTGATCGCACCGAACTAGGCTAATAGCCTTTTTTGGGTCCATAATATCCCACTTTTTCTCCTAACACACAAGAACAACCATCATAGCCAGGAAAAACTCCCACAGTCCGCAACCAAATGAATCGAGCGCCTTCCAGGCATAAATTCTCAAATAAGCAATCTTACCACATTCTTCATACTTGGTTTAAATACTCAATCAATTAGTGACTACCTTCCACACTTATACAATCTTCCCATGGAATACACTTCCATTACCTCATGTACCTGGTAACGAGCCTGCACCTCCATACCACCGGCCACGCCAACGTTGTAACTCCAATCGAGAATCCAGAACCAGGATGCAAAGCCTTTTTCACAAAACACTGATCTCAGGTGATGCTGAAGACAATACCAACTGACTTTAAACACTCAAATCTCTTTCCTACTCATCCGAGCTCGCGACATCCTTGGCAACACCGAACCGCAACCTTGATCCTCACTTTTAATTTCACACCGCTCACTGCACCTAACATGCCAATACGCGATAGCACATTCATCATAACTCCTGAACCACTAATAGGGTAAACACTTCACCATATAGAAACCTTTTTCTTAGCTCATTTCAAGAGAACCATAGCAACACACGAATGAATTCTCATAATCGCAGAATATGCAAATCCTCAAGTAGTGGTCTAAACCACCATAACCTTTCTGGGATCCGCCTACACATCACAGGCCATAATACTTGATTACTCCCAATGAAAACCAATTACAGTGCCGTCAAGCCTCGTACGTACCATCACCATTCATATGCATAATCTAACCATGCTAGACGAACTGATCACGACCATCATTATACCGATTTAACCATGGCCAACCAATCTAACTTCTTCTAATTTATACTTAACTTGACTTAGAAATAATAATAACTCCAGTCAACACATAACAACTCAATACGCACTCTTCCTGAATGGCCTTATATCACGAGACTATGTTGTCTCCAAACTCATGAATTGTTTCATGCCCTCCTTGCACACACATTCGCATTTTCGACTGATACACCCATTCTAATAATTCTCCTACGAATCCGAAGTCATTTTCTCTCATTCCTCCGAATGCTACACTGCAAGCCGAAAATATCATAGAATATTCCGAGCCTCTTATCACAATCCGCTGCAAAAGCTCGATTCTTAACCATACCGTGGGCTTGAAATCCTTAGGCACCGCACTTTAACCTTTGAATTTGCTAGGACCGTTGTTGAGAGTCACCCACTCCGGCTTGGTCCCGAATATAATCAACTCCAAGGCTCCGCTGGCACATGAACACCCATCTTAATAAAGCACCCCACTGAATCACTTCCCTTGTAAAGAACCTCTGTATGCAGCATAAATCTTGAATCTTCCCAAAGCTCGAACATGAGTCAATAAGGTCAACTATAACACACCTTTATCATTTCCTTTGCTCAAATTACCACTTTTGTTCTTTTTCCTTAGCCGTAAAAACCCCTCAATATGCTAATAACCAAAAAATCTCACAAATAGACGACCATGCAATCCAACTGTAGGCGGTGGGACTCTCCCACTTAGCTTGAAGATACAATTTACACAACTCGTGAACCCACCAAGACTCTTTCTTTTTTGCCGTACTGATCTTGCACCACCAACTCGCCAAATCCCTCGAAATCCTTTCGTTAGCATTTCATGAACACTCTGCATCTCTATCAACAATTCACATATTCGGCCCCCTGCTGGATAGTTAGTAGAATTATTCGCAGAAACTTCGCCAACCACGCAACCGCTGACCAACTCACCAGGGATAACCCACCTGTGGAAATTACATGCCGACATAAATAACCCATCCCGAGACGCTTCTCTTTCACCAGTTGAACCAGTCCGTTCGCTCCTTATGGACATCAACTAAATGCGTGACACTCTCTTCAAATTCAAGGTTATATTGCATCCTTCTTCATACCAAGCAACCCCTTTCTGTTGCATCCAATTTCCCGCCATATAATAGCCAATGTTTCAAATCAAGCCCGTAGACCCAATCACTGTCCACAAAAATTCCAAAATCCTTCCAAACGTTCCTTAAGGTGTGTAGTTATCTTGCCACTGAACCCATATGCTACTCTGCCGCTCTCCCCCTTTGGTCCAACTCACTCCTTTAAGTAGCTACTCGACTTTTGCTTCTTACACCTGGCCTTCTAGAAATTTAACCACCGCCTGACACTTCCCACATGTCCTTCCTCATCCTTTGTTGCTCAGCTGTTGCCTTAGGTCAACATCTATCTATGTATCACCCGAACCAACAGATTGATGCCACTTTAAACCTTTTTGAAGATCATCTGTCTTGAACCGTCAACATTGGAAAAACCGATCCGATCTCGAACCACCGCACACCGCGATCTCTGACAGACGCTTCTCCAACACTATCCCACCACATCCTACCCCTAACGGCGAATCATAACACTGGCGAACTTAACGCACTCAATCGAGGACGACGACATCACGTCGCAGATAAAAGTTCCACCATACTTGAAAGCACCAAGTCTCGTTACACTATCAACACAAACCTGAACATTTATATTTCGATTGCCTTTCCTCTACCGGAAATAAAATACTGAATCTCTAAATCACGTACTGAGTAAACCTTCCCTTCCAGTCATTCATTGCCCCGACACGTAGGCAAGCATCCTACCATCACATCAATACTGCACGACAACCATTCATAAGCATCATTCCAACCTATGCACAACTCAAAGCTCTCAGAAGTACAACTACTGAGCTGATATGACAGAATATCCTTCCGCAAGGCGACGACAATAGCCCAAACAACCACGCAAAGAGAAACATCCCGCACCACATCTATAGTACCATTACAATTACTCAATTCCCGATATATAGCCAGCGTTTCGCGTCACATAAAATTTAATGAAGAGGAAATGAAGGCATAAGCCTCAAAGGAATAAAATCGCACGATGAGGAACCAAGAATGAAAGTACTCCAAACAGCCTGTAGCCTCTCGAAGATAAGTACAAACATCTTCGTACCGATCCGCAAGACTCTACTAGACACGCTTGTGACTCGTGAGACCTAAGTGAACCTAGTGCTCTGATACCATATTGTCACGACCAAAAAATCCTATTAAAGGTCGTGATGGCGCCGGGCACCAGTCAGGCAAGCCAATACTAGAAGTTGATTAAATCTCTATTTTTAGTGTTTGGAAACCATTTCTTTTCATTTCATTAAATAATAACTAATGAATGTTACAGAGTAAATAATGATATCTTAACAAATTCAAATAATAATTAAATCCCAAAGTCATCCCAGAACCCGGTGTCACAAGTGCATGAGAAATTTCTAGGAAACAAACGAGATACAATAACCGTCTGGAATACAAATGGGACAGTAAAGAAAATACAACACAATACTCTGAAGGGGACTCTGCTGGCTGCGGGTCGTCTCGAGAGGTTAAAGCTCACCTTAGTCCCCGTATCAAACATGCCACTGCGTCAAACTAGGCCACTAGATATACCTGTGCCTGTACAACAAAAATGCACAGCAAGTGTAGTATGAGTACGAAAACAATTTGTACTCAGTAAGTATCCCGCCTAACCTCGAAGAGGTAGTAACGAGAGGTCGACTTTGACACATACTAGAGGTCAAATTAACATAATCAAGTGTGACTCTAAACATGGATTTCATGATTAATTAACAAATAACGACAGGAAGGAACAACTTCTAATCTTCGCCATTTCAGTCGACAACTTATATTTCCAGGCCATTAAGCGGTTCAGTTACAGAAAGTGCCCAGCAAATATCATGGGCAAGTAATGCCGAGGTCAAATGACCCGGTCCAACATAAATGTAAATTGTGCACTGCCAGAGGGTCGAACGACGCGAACCATAGATGCATCTATTACCCCGCTCGCGAATCATACGTGCAACGCGGTCAATTATAAATAATAGAGTTACCCCGCTCGCGAATCATACATACGATGCAGGTACTCATAGATACACATATTCAAACAGTCAATCCATACTTTATCAAGAAACATTCATCCAACGGAAAGTAAATTCTCATTTTCACGATTCAGAAAAATAAAGTATAACTTATTTAGAAATTCATTTACTAATTTGATTTGGTTTAAGAAATTTAAATTGTCAATGAGGTTACAAATAATTCAAGTATAGCATGCTTTTGAGTCCTAGACTACCCGGACTTAAGTACAATAGTAGCTATGCACGGACTCTCGTCACCTCGTGCGTACGTAGCCCCCAAAAATAGTAGCACATAAATAATTATTTCACCTATGGAGACAATTCCCACTTACAAGGTTAGAAATGAGACTTACCTCGCTCCGAAGTTCCATAACCGGCATTCCACGCCCTTCCGATGACTCAAATAATGCACAACTCTCCAAAACTAGCCAATAGTTATGCAAACCCATTAATATATACTCAATTACTCATTATAATCCAATTTATAACAATTCCTAACCCCGATAAGAAAGTTGATAAAATCACTCTCGGGCCCACGTGCCTGGATTCGAAATTTTCGAAGATAAACTTTACCCACAACCTCATGAACTCAAATATATAATTTATTCTCAATTCCATGGCCAAATTTGTTCAAAATCCAAAATATAAATTTCTAAGTCTTCTACCCAAAACCCATAATTTCCACAAATTTTCATATTGAAATCCATATATACTCATGTATTTAACTCAAATTGTGATGAAAGCACTTACCCCATTATGATTGATGAAGATGGCACTCCAAAGCTTGCTCAGAATTCGGCTGCCATAGAGGAAATGTGGTGAAAATGAGCCAAACCCTCGTTTTAAAATGATAAACTGCCCAGACCGACCTCCACACCTGCGGTCGAACTGCCTCACCTGCGGCCAAAACCTCACACCTGCGTATCCCCTCCGCCTAGCAAGACTCTGCACATGTGACTTCCTTCTCCGCATCTGCGCCTTCGCAGGTACGGACCGGCCTTCGCACCTGCGCCCCTGCCTCTTCTCTCACCGCACCTGCGACCACTGGTTCGCACCCGCGACCTCGTACCTGTGGCCCTTTTTGTGTAGGTGCGATCGCACCAGATAACAGCTGCCTCATCTTTCCACCCAAGTCCGAACTCGATCCATTAACCACCCGAAATCCACCCGAGGCCCCCGCGACCCCGTCCAATCACACCAACAACTTCCAAAACATAATATGGACCTGCTCGAGGCCTCAAATCACATCAAACAACGCAAATACCATGAATCACACTCAATTCAAGCCTAATGAACTTTAGAATTTCCAACTTCGACATTCGATGCCGAAACCTATCAAATCTCATTCGATTGACCCCAAATATTTCACACAAGTCATATTCAACATTACGAACCTACTCCAACTTCCGGAATCATAATCCGACCTCGATATCCAAAAGTCCACTTCTGGTCAAACTTCTCAAAACCTTCAAATTTCTAACTTTATCCAAATGACTCCAAAATGACCTAGAGACCTCCGAATTCACTTCCGATCGTGCTCCCAGTACCAGAATCACCATACGAAACTATTCCCAGACTTGAAATCCCAAACGGACATCGATAACGCTGAAATTCACTTCAACCCAATTTTATGAATTTTCTTCCAAAATGCCAACTTCCACAATAGACGCTGAAACGCTCCCGGGTCATCCAAATCCCGATTCGAACATACGGACCAGTCCGAAATCATCATAAGAACCTGTTGGAACCTTCAAATCCCGATTCTGAGGTCATTTACTCAAAGATCCAACCTTAGTCAATTCTTCCAACTTAAAGCTTCCGAAACGAGAATTCTCTTTACAATTCAACTCCAAAACTCCCGGAGTTCAATTTCAGCCATGCGAACAAGTCCTAATACCTGAAGTGAAGCTACTCATGGCCTCAAACTGCTGAACGACTCCCTAGAGCCCAAAATGACTGGTCGGGTCGTTACAATAATAATGAACATCTAGTAGGAACTCCTAAAATCCGGTGTCACAAGTGCATGCGCATCTACTAAGGAGTACAATAATAATACAACATCTATCTGGAATACAAGTTAGGAAGGAGAATATAAAAACCTCTGGTGGAGACTTTATATGATGCGGATTGTAACATGGAATGCAGCTCACTGTAAAGTCCCCGCAACAACCGCACCCTTGCGCCCAAAAGACCACCAGACATGTATATATATATATATATATATATATATATATATATATATATACATGCACAATAAGTGTATCAAGTGTAGCATGAGTACGTAAATTAAAGTGTACCCAGTAAATATCTAGCCTAACCCCGGAGAAGTAGTGACGACGGTCGACGCCGACACTTACTAGAGATCCAATAAAGTAGTATGTTAAGTCCTAGACAGATATGAAGCACAACATTAATAGTAGGATGAAATGGTAACCAACATAATCTTTCAAAATTTCTTTTAACGATATGAACTTCTCAATCCCGTATTCTATCTCAACAACTCAAAAAATATCAAGTGTCAATATCAAATGAATAAGAAACTCATATAAAATACAAGGCATCAGCGGAATGAAAATCTCATGAATATTCGGACTGTTAGCGATATAACGCACGATTATGCTGAGGTCGTTCTGCCCGAACCCATAAGGAATATGATACTGCTGAGGCGAATGATCCAATCCCATAATAATGTGTACACTGCCTGGGATCGAGCGGCACGAATCATAGATAATCTATTATATTGCCGAGGCGAATGACCCGCTCCCATAAGAGTGTGGTACAAAATCCTGCCGAGGCGCACGACTCGATCCCATTAGAATAAGAAGCTTTAATGGCTCCTTGAACCCACTCACGAATATTCGTGTGAGTTGAGAAATTTAAGGAAAATTTTCCAATGAGTACGCATAACGCAGAAGAAATTCATAAGGGAAGCACAAATTATTTTACGGATTATCAAGTAGCTTGTCACATCTCTACAATAGTGAGTCTATCACCCTATGCAAGTCTAGTCTCAAATCTTAACGCGAAATAAAGGAATTAAACGAGCAAATATGACTCAAATAGTACAATTATAGCATGGCATGAACCTAAGTTTACCCTGACATAATCAAGAATTCTAGCATATGCACAGACACCCATCACCTCATATGTACGTAGATCCCACAACATGTAGCACATAAGAAACACCTACAGGGTAAATTCCCTATCACAGGGTTAGACAAGAGACTTACCTCACTCTGAAGTTCCATAACTGGCTCCAACGCCACTCTAACACCTCAAACTGATGTCCGTCGCTCCAAAACTAGTCAAACGATGTGCAAACCAATAAAAATATACTCTAATACTCATAATAAATCAATTATAATAATTTCCAACTTCACGCGAAAAGTCAATAAAGTCAACCCTCGGGCACACACACCCAGATTTCAAAAACCCTCGAAGATAAACTTTACCCATAACACCACGAACTCAAATATGTAATTTATTCCTAATTCCATCTTCAATTTTGTGGTAAAAATCCAAAAATACCAATTTTTTCTTTCATAATCTCACAATTTCTTCTAATTTCCATGTTCAAATCCATATATAATCCATGTATTTCACCAACATTATGGGAAAATTACTTACCCCTTGCAGTAGACGATGGAAATCTCCTCTGGAAACTCTCTAAAAATAGCGCAAACCAAGAGGGAATGGTGAAATGAGTAATAATCCCGACTTAAAACAATTCTGCCCAGGCCCATCCTTCTTCGCGATCGTGAAGGCTAAAACAATTGCCTCCAAAAAATTTCTCCTCGCGTTCACGACCCACTGGCCGCGTTCGTGAAGCCTTCAAATCCCAGTAACTCGCGATCACGTGCCACGAGCCGCGTTCGCTAAGGCTTAACGCCTGATAGGCCCCAACTCCCCTTCCCCTTCACGTTCGTGTAGGCTGCCCCAGCCTCTGCTCCGCGTTCGCGTCTCCTTTATCACGTTCGTGATGTTCAAATCCTAGAAGCCCCAAAAATCCTTCTTCGCGAATGCGCGAATCCCTTCGCGTTTGTGAAGAACAAAACCAAACTCCAGCAACTAGCAACAACAAAATCATCCAAACTTGGTCTGAAACCATCCCGAAGCACACCTGAGGCCCTCGGGACCTTGTCCAATCACACCAAAAAGTTCCATAACATAATACTGACCTGCTCAAGGCTTCAAATCATGCCAAACAACATCAAAACAACGAATCGATGATCGAAACGTTCTTTAGACTTTCAAACATTCAAACTTTGCCGAACGCGTCCGAATTACACTTAAACATCTCGGAATGACGCCAGATTTTGCGCGCAAGTCACAAATCACGATATGAACCTATTCCAAGGCTCAGAACCTCAAACAGACATTGATATCACCAAAGTCCACCTCAAACCAAACTTAGAAAATTCTAAAACTTTCAAAATTCCAACTTTCCACAATAAGCGTTGAAATGCTCCTGGGCGACCCGATACTCAACCCGAACGTACGCCCAAGTCCGAAAGCATCATACAAACCTATTGAAACCTTCAAATACCGATTCCGAGGTTGTTTACTCAAAATTCAAACCTTAATCAATTCTTCCAACTCAAAACTTCCGAAATTAGAATTTTCTATTTGAATCAACTCTGAACTTCCCGAAATTCAACCCCGAGCATGCGTACAAGTCATAATACATGAAGTGAAGCTACTCAAGGCCTCAAACCGCTAAACAACGCGCTAGAGCTCAAAATGACCGGTCGGGTCATTACAATAATATCATTGCGGAAAAGAATAAATATTTTAAGTGTAAGGTAGCAACTTCTTGGCTGAATCGACTTGATTGCTTGTTGGCTTTATGAGTTTGTCGCTTAGAGCTTTTTCAAATTTATTTACACTATTTTCCCCAGCAAAACCTATCAATTTTTTGTGTTGATTATTTATATATATTAACGCGGCTTTTTCCTCTCTCGAATAACGGTGTCTAAGCCTATGGTCATCTATTTAAAGTATTTTTCACGTTGTTTCTTGTGTAGTCTTATTCACTTTTTGTTAAATACAATTGTATATCAGTTCCAGATATCCTGCATAGGAAAATTGAAAAGTTAAGTCAGTAATGTGAAACGAGATCTATCTATTCTTTTAGCTTTCTTGTGTAGTCTTATTCACTTCGTGCTTAATGCTTGCAACTAGTTCGATGCAAATGTGTTTTATTCAGGGAAAATGGCTTCCTAACCATTTAAATTTGCATCAGTTTACAAAGTTGATATATGAACTTTTGGGTTTCTCATTTGAATACATTTTACTTGAAAAATGGCTATTAATAAACACTTGTGATGATGCATGTTGTTCAATTGTTGTTGTCATGGATTTAATTTAATATTTTGGATAGTCACATCATCCATTCATTCACATATTGTTGAGACCTGTATGTTCAAGGTCCCAATTTGTGGGCCCTGTCTTTTTCCAAAATTAATTTATTAAATTTCTATTTTTTCTTCTCTTTTCCTTCTTCTATTCTTCACCTATTTGGGAAGAACTGTTTCCGATCTTCGTATTAACACAAGTTCCTCAGCTTTCAGTGATTGCAACAGTGATATATCCGATGAGTTTCCAAACACTTCTTCACAAAGCCGGCAGCTATTTTTGTCTTGCGCTTCTGAAAACTCTGATGAATTAACTGAGCAACTTGTCTCCAGTCTCGAGTCAAGTTTAATTGACGAGCAAAAGTAAGCGGCAACAGAGATTAGACTCCTCGTTAAGAACAAACCGAAAAATTGTATCAAAATAGCTCGCGCCGGAGTAAAAAAAACCGTTGATTTCGCTTATCGCGTCCTCCGATCCTCAGCTTCAGGAAAACAACGTTACAGAAATTCTCGACCTGTCACTTTGCAACGAGAATAAGGAACTTATCGCTGCATTTGGAGCAATTAAACCACTAGTTCGAGCACTTAAAATCGAGAACTCTACAACTACAGAGAACGCGGCTTGCGCAATTGAAACACTTTTGATTGTTGACCAAGTGTGAACGTCTCTTGATTGTTGATAATTTTATTCTCTTTGTTAAAATTAGAAGGAGCATATACAAGAAAAAAAAATAGTGAAGAAAAAAATTTAAATGCTTAACTTCTTTAATATGGTTGAATAGAAGAGGGAGGGGGAAAGGGGAGGTGGGAGTTTGGTAGGGAAGACGAGAGAGGTGGAGGGAGGGGATAAGAGAAGGGGGAAAGCAAATGTCTCTCTTTTCTTTTTCTTTTTTGGTCTCTTTTATATTTTATTTTAATTTTTATATTTTTTTTAATAAAAATAATACTATCCACGCGCGTTTGCAGCGTGATTTGCACATAATTTAGTCATGTTAGGTGTGTCGCTTTCATATCGGCATAATCAACGGTCAAATGCGTTTATTAATATCTATTGCATCAAGTTAGAGTGTTCAAATAGGAAAAGTACAAATTCATATATCGACTTTTCAAAGCCCTACAAATTTAAGTGTTCAAAAAGTCATTACGCCGTTTATTTATATGCATGACAACGTGGTTTGAGGAATACTTAAGTTAGTGATGCAACTGAGCAATTGGTATCTATGGCATTTGACTTGGAGAAAAATAGTGGCCAAATACATAAATGACTCCTTAAATTTGAGATCGTTTTTCATTTAAACAACTTATTTTGGAGTCTGGTCTATTGAACTATTGAAGTTAACAAATTTGTATAATTACTAGTATTTATGAAAGTGTGTTGCACGTTAATAATGACACGTGATAATTTAAATATTTATTTATATGAATGAACAACAAAATTTTATTAATGAGAAAAATTTTATGTATAATAATACAATAACCATCTAAATGTCGAAAAATATTAGTATATTAGCATAATACATGAATTGAAAATGAAAGGAAATCATCAAAACTTACACAAATGATTAATTTAGCCATGTTAGTTAGATAATTATGGATTATAGTTTAAAAGTATTTAATGTGATGGTATCTAACTGAACGCTTCTTTGTAAACGATATTTTGTGTGTGTATGTTTCCTTCTAATACTTTGGTTGCTCTGCCATAACCATAGCTCTTGTTGTCGATGTTGATATCTCTTTTGAAAGTGTAACATATAGTTATCCGTGCAAGAAAACTTATTACGATAAATATAGTCCAATATTTAGGATGCTTGTCCTTGTGCTTTATATATTATAATTGCATAACATAAACATACAGAAAATATTTTCACCCAAATTTAAAAGGATATTCTTTAGTTTTGGAAGACAAAAGTTGAATTCAGAAATAAAAATATATTTAGAAGCACATTGAATAGTATCATAATTTTTTCATGTATGATGTTATTGTCAAAACTTCTATATACTATCTGGGTGCTATTAATAAGCTATTCAGTGGATCTAAAATTTTCAGTAGCATGACAGGCATATTTTTCTTCATAATCAGCCTATGTACAATGAAATATCAATTTAACTTAGTCTATTATATATACAATGACACTAATATATGTAAGAAATAATAAAGTTGACAACAAACTTTTATGGTAGAAGGCCATTTGGTATTAAAGTATTTAAGTATTTTTTTTATAGTAATTATTGTTATCATCTTCTGCCGAGTCAAAAACTGAAAATATTTTATTTTTACTATGAAATTTGCTATCAACAATTTATTTAGTTGATTAAAATAATCATTTGCTAGCTAAGATTGCCTTTTAATTTCTATCATGCAATTTGTAAATTACGTTTTAATATAATGATGAAAATATTACCCTTATTAAATGCACTACTATTATCATTGGGGTTGATAATCAAGTGTTCTGGAAGAATCAAATTTTCTTTTATTGGATGTTATTCTTCTTTTTCGAAAAGAAGAAAGAAGTCATTGAATACTGGATATGCTCTTACTTTATATTTCTTATTAGCTGGATCTTTTTCATTTGAGGCCATAAGGATGATTTTGGCAAGTTAAATTTTATAATCTATACTTTCGTCAATTTTGAAACTACTGGTAGTACTTGACAGAAATCACCTTCCAAATTATTAATCTTCCACCAAAAGGTTCATTAATATCCAATATATCTCTAGAACTCTAGGCAACTGTTTTGATCGTTTGACACTTAGTCATAAGCGGTTCATCACATCTTATCAATTTTGCCTTCAATTATTAGTACTATTGCGCTATTATGATATATTTGTGATGGTCATTTCAGTTGTTTGACGAGGTATATCAAATTAAAGTGAGTGGCCTCATATTTAAAATGTTGTTGGTACACTACTTGTTATTATTGATAACAATATCATGCCTCTTGATAAAAAATTTGCGATTAATACATGATATAAAAATATTATTTTGATTTAGCCAAAGGCATCTACAAAAGATAATCTCGCTATACCAGAGTTGGCTTTTATTATATAATCTTGAAAGCTTGTTCTTGTTCAGGATTTAACTTTGATTGTGCTTTCCTCATACAACACTTATATGGCATTTTGAATCTTAAACTATACTAACCTTTTACTTTGTGTTCCAATTTTTTTTAACTCTAACGCTTTTTTATGGAATAAATTTATGTACCCTATGTGTAACGACACGACCAGCCGTTTTGAGCCCTGGCGCGTCATCAACGGTTTGAGGCCATGAGCAGCTTCATTTCAGGTGATATGACTTGTAGGTGTGGTCGGAATTGAATTTCGGGAAGTTTAGAGTCAATTTGGAAAGAAAATTCTCATTTCAGAAGCCTTAAGTTGGAAGAATCGACTAAGATTGGATTTTTGAGTAAACGATCTCAGAATCAGGGTTTGAAGGTTTCAGCAGGTTCGTATGATAATTTCGGATTTGGGCATATGTTCGGATCGGGTTTTGGATGACCCGGGAGCATTTCGGCGCATATTGTAGAAGTCAACATTTTAGAAGAAATTTCATAAGTCTGGGTTGAAGTGCATTTCAGTGATATTGATGTTCCTTTGGGATTCTGAGATTGGGAATAGCTCCGTATGGTGATTTTGGAGTTGGGAGCGCGATGGAAAGTGAATTTAGAGGTCTGTAGGTTATTTTGAAGTCATTTGGCTAAAGATAGAAATTTGAAGGTTTTTTTTAGAAATCCGACCGGAAGTGGAAATTTTAATATCGGGGTCGGAATGCGATTCCAAAAGTCAGAGTAGGTCCGTAATGTTGAACGTGACTTGTGTGCAAAATTTGGGGTCAATCGGATGTGATTTGGTAGAATTCGGCATCGAATATAGAAGTTGGAAATTCTAAAGATCATTAAGCTCGAATTTGACTGCGATTCATGGTTTTGGCATGGTTTGATGAGATTTGAGGCCTCGAGCAGGTCCGCATTATGTTTTGGATCAGGTTTGTGTGATTGGACGGGCTCCCGAGGGCCTCGGGTTGATTCCGGGTGGCTAACAGATCAAATTGGAAGTTGAGTAGGAGCTGAAGCTGCTGGTGTCTGGTGTGACCGCACCTGCAAGGCTTTGGCCGCAAGTGCGGAGCCACAGGTGCGACTTTGGTGTCGCAGATGCAGGAGTGGCTGGCTTGGATGAGGGCGCAGGTGCGAGGCTATTTCCGCACCTGCGAAGGCGCAGATGCAGAGAAGTAAGCGCAGGTGCGGAGCCCGGCTGGGAAGGAGGAAGTTGCAGGTGCAGATATTTGGGAGCACCTGCGGGCGAGGTGACCGCATGTGCGGAAGGACTAGAGGCAGTGTGCATTTTTATAACCGAGGTCTTGGCCATTTCTCTTCATTTTCATTTGGTGTGGCGATTTTGGGGAGCTTCAAGGGAGGATCTTCATCAAGAAACTTTAGGTAAGTGATTTTTTCCCATCTTTGAGTTAAAACACTTGGATTATACATAGATTAGACATGAAATAGGTGGGAATTTGGGATTTTTAAACAAAGACCTAGAATGTGTATTTTTGGATTTTTAACCATGAATTTGAGCATGGGATTGAGGGAAAATCATATATTTGAGTTTGCGAGGTTATGGATAATCATTATCTTCGAAAAGTTTCGGAATCCGGGCACGTGGGCCCGAGGGGTAATTTGGTCAACTTTCCGAACGGAGTTAGGAATTTATATGAATTGAATTGTTGTAAGTATTAGAGTATATTTTCATTGGTTTGCCCGTTATTTGGATAGTTTTGGGCGTTGTGCATCAATTTGAGTCATCGGAAGGGCTTGGAGGTCGGTTATGAATCTTAGGAGCGAGGTAAGTCTCCTTTCTAACATTGTGAGGGGGAATTGTCCCCATAGGTGAACTAATCGAATATGTGCTACTATTTGTGGGGGCTACGTACGCACGAGGTGACGGGAGTCCGTGCGTAGCTACTATCATGCTTGTGTCTGGGTAGTCTAGGACCCACTAGCATGCCTTACCTGTTGTATTTTAAATTTTGCTTATGAAATTAGACTTATCGAATTAGTAACTGAATACCTAAGAAGGTTGAAGTTTATTTTCCTTAATCATCTAGAAAGAGAATTGATTTTTCCTGGGATAATGGTTTTCCCGATAAAGCATGTTTTCTTTCCCGTACTTGTAACCTTATTGATAAATTTATAATATTTAAAACCTTATCGAACTTGGCAAATGAATTTCCAGAAAAGATTTAAATACCATCTTCGTGTCCATTAAAAGAAAATTTTATCACTTCCTTGAGCAACTGTTTTCCTGATAAAAAGTGAAATTATTATGTGAATATCTGTATTTAAAAGTACCTGAGTCGCATGTATGATCCGCGAGCAGGGTAACTCTATTATTTATATATGACCGTGTCTCATGATCGATTCATGATCGATTCGAGCCGTTCGACCTTTTGACAGTGCACATTTTATTATTGTTGGTCCGCGTCGTTCGACCCTCGGCATTTCTTGAGCATGATAATTGTTGCGTACCTTCTGTGATTTATACATATTTACTGGCCTGGAAATTATAAATTGTCAATTGATATGGCGAAGATTTAAAATTTTAAATCTGAAATAAGTTGTTGTTTCCTGTTATTACTTATTAAATTGCATATGATATCCATGCTTAGTGTCACCCTTGATTTCATTAAATTGACCTCTAGCAAGTGTCAAATTCGACCTCTCGTCACTACCTCTTCGAGGTTAGGCGGGATACTTACTGAGTACACGTTATTTTCGTAATGCTACACTTGTTGTGCATTTTTATGGCACAAGTACATTCATAGATAGTGGCCCTACTTGACGCAGTGACGTGACTGACTTGGAGACTTAGACGAGCTGCACCATCCAGAGATGACCCGCAGCCGGCGAAGTCTTCCACAGATGTATTGTATTTATTTAAAACTCCTCGTCCAGTTTGTATTCTGGACAAGAATTGTATTACATGTATAATTCTTAGAAAATTTGCTCATGAACTTGTGACGCCAGGTTCTGGGGTAATTATGGGATTTATTCACTATTTAAATTTGTTAAGATATTATTGTTTACTCAGTGGAAGTTCGCTAATTACTATTTAAGAAAATGAAAAAGGAATGACTTCGAGAATTTTAAAATAAATATTTAATTTATTTATTAAGTGTTGTCTTTCCTAACAATGGGGTCCGGCGCCATCACGACCTTAATGGATTTTGGGTCATGACACTATGAGATTGTTTGGTACAATGATGGGATATCTGCAACGACCCGGTCTGTCGTTACGTAGAACTTGCATTTTTGTTATTGTCATTGACTTGTCATGGAATGGTTATTCTATTATTGATGTATTAGAGTCGATAGGCTTGAAATCGGAATGGTAAAATGAGAATTCAGTAACTTAGTATTTAAAGATAGCCTTATAATGGGAAAAGTCAACTGCGAGTTGACTTATTGGGAAACGACCTTGGAATGCGGATTTTGTGGCTCGGATAGCTTCGTTGGGTAATTTGGGACTTAGGAGTGTGTTCGGAATATTTTGTGATGTCCGCTGTAGAATTAGGCTTGAATTGGCGAAAGCTAGTTTTTGGCAATTTTCGGTTGGCAGTGAAAAATAGGCTATTGGGGACGGAATGGAATTCCGACAGTTGGAACAAGTTCGTAATGTCATTTTGGATATGTCTGCAAAATTTTAGGTCAATCGGAGTTGTTTTGGGTAGTTTCGGCATCGTTGATGGAATTTAGAAAATTCAAAGTTCATAGGCTTGAATTCGATGAGTTTTTGGGGTTTTGATGTTGTTTTTGATGTTTCGAAAGCTCGACTAAGTTCGAACATCATATATGGTGTGTTGGTATGTTTGGTTGGGGTCTCGAGGGGCTCGGGATGGTTTGGGTGGTTAACGGGGAGTTTGGAGCATAATTGTTGTTGCTGAAGTTGTTGGTGCTGGTGTTTTCACACCTGCGGGAGAGGATTCGTAGGTGCGGGCCCGCAGGAGCGGACGAAGCTCCGCAGATGCGGAAGTTTGGCTGGTTGAAGGATTTCCACAGGTGCGAGGTAATCGCCGCACCTGCGAAGCTGCAGATGCGGGAGGTCGAGCGCAGGTGCGGAGGCTGAGGACTTTGGGGTCTTTCCGCAGGTGCGCACCTGGGAACGCAGGTGCGCACCTGGGAACGCAGGTGCGGTTGCGCAGGTGCGCATAAGTGGTCGCAGGTGCGGAACCACTGTTCAGTGAGTACAAAAACATGCCTTCGCGAATTTTAGCCATTTTTCTCAATATTTCATCTGGGTTTGAAGCTTTTGGAAGGGTTTTGAAGAGGGGATTCGATAGTTCTTCATTGAGGTAAGGTTTTTGGATTCTAAACTTGTTTATATGTGATTAAAGGTCAGATTTATGGTGGAAAATTAGGGAAAAATCAGTGCAAATTGGTTATTAAGGCTTGAGATTTAGAGTCTTTAAAACTGGAGATTTGAGGGGTCATTTGGACTCCAAATTTAGTGTTCTTTATATGTACAGACTCGTTAGATGATGAAGAACAGTTTTGTATAAAATTTTCTGAGTTTCGGGACGTGGGCCCAGAGAGTCGGGTTTGACCAATTTCGAGATTTTTGAGTATTTTTTATACATTTCGATTGGGATTAGTTCATTAGCATATTATAATGATATACATCTGATTGTTGGTAAATTTGGAGCACTCAGAGGCCAAATTTAGAGGCAAGGGCACTGCAAAGTAGTATAATAGCCGGTTTTGAAGTAAGTAACGCTTCCAAACTTGGAACTGAGGGTTCGAAACCCCAAACTATTTGATATATGATGTTAATTAAGGTGACGCACTTGCCAAGTGACGGGCATGCGGGCGTACACCGAATATCTGTAGCCTGGCTCATCCCATGGCACTGTCTAATGGTTATCTCAGGTTGATATTTGTACTGTGAATGTGGTATCTACCTTGAACAAAACAGAAATCATGCAAAGTATAAATGTTAAGGCTTCACGCCGATATGTTCAGACCGGAACGATCGATTTTTGCTGTCTCTATTTATGATTATTGTTTTCATGTACTCAGCCCTGTTATAGTATATGTTTCATCCCTCAGTCCCGTAAGTTTCTAGTTTATTCTATATTATCATTGGTTTGGACTGATTTTCATATGTTAGAGCATTGTGAGTGAGACTGGAAGGTACTGATTGAGTGAGGCTTGGAGCCTTATTTTGAGACAGTTATGAGGTCGGACTGCACACCGCAGCGACCCTGGAATCATGCTTTCGTTGGCTTGATATAGCGCTTGGGCTGAAAGGAGCCCCTCCGGAGACTTTACACCCCCAGCGAGCGCACATATATTGAGGGATGGATTTCCCTGGACATGGATCTCGTCTGAGTATTATGTTACGGAGGTGGACTTCTCCGTGGGTCTCATGTTCTGGAGATGGATCTTCTCCGTGGGTCTCATGTTCCGGAGATGGATTTTCTCCGTAGGTCTTACGTTCCGGAGATGGATTTTCTCCGTGGGTCTTATGTTCCGGAGATGGATTTCCTCCGTGGGTATTATGTTCCGGAGATGGATCTTCTCCGTGGTGCCTGGATCGGCCTTTTTCCTCAGTACTAGGTGACAGTGTCACTTGTGTTTATGTAATATCCGGGATGGACTTCCCTGGGCCGGGAGGCCGTAGTCTAGTACTGAGTGGACCACCTTATGAGAGTTTGATTACTGAGTATACATCATTCTTGATTCTATATGAATTCATGTAGGATGCGGAGTTACAGACATATGTTGATGCATCGTGTTTATTTCCTGATATATTACTGTCATTTCCGAGTTATATACTGTTGTTCGAATTATCGGAGGTTTAGTCCGTCACTACCTCTCAACCCATAGTTTGGTTTCGTTACTACTGAGTTGGTGTACTCACGTTACCCCCAGCACCTTGTGTGCAGATCCAGGTAAAGCGGGATTCAGCTCTGGTCGGTGACTAGCAGCAATTTCATCAGAGTTGACGAGGTATCAACTGGCGACCATGATCTCGTCTTCTCTTCCTTTTCTACCGTCGTATTTATTTTCAGACTATGTTGGTCATTTCTTTTTGGTTGTATTAAGTATTAGAAGCTCGTGACTGTGTGACACTGGATCCGGGGTTTGTAGGATTTGGGTTTTGAATTTCATAAACTGGTTTCCAAATTTTGATTTTTTATTGTTTTTATCCACAGACTTGTTAAGAAGGATATTTTATTGGAAATTGTGTTTAGTTAGATAAAATGGGTGGCTTGCCTAGTTCCATGACAGGCGCCATCCCGACTCCGGAAATAGGTCGTGAGAAGTTAGCGCTAGGTTAAATAGGTCTCACCAGTCATGAGCAGGTTTAGTAGAGTCGTGCGGATCGGTACGGAGATGTATGTACTTATCTTCGAGAGGTTGCAGAACCTTTAGGAAAAATCTCACATTCTCGAACTCTTGTCATGCGAATCCATTTATTCAACCCGGAGCGTAATTCTTTGAACTTCTTTCATGTATTCAAATGCTCACGTGAGGGCTCGGTATCAGCCGTGCACCGATGGTTTGTGACTTCCATGAATGGGATGTGTTTTTAGCATACTTGGGGCTAGTCTGGAGGACTTGAGGCCGGATTTTTTGTCTGTAGCTTGAGTGCCGAGATTTAATTTGTGTGAGCATATGTATTGGGGACTTATAGGTCCGTTGGTGTCCTTATTGATGGAACTTTGTGACTAGATGACTACGTGGTGAGTTTGATTGATAGTTAGATGTGTTCAGGTTGTTTGATTGTGACAAGAATGGACTAGCAAGAAATGTGGCAAGGACCATTAAGTATTTGACGTCTATATTGAGTTAGTATACGGCTTCGAGTTGTAAGTATATTGAAGGACCTCCCTTGTGGCTTAGTTGTGGAGTGAAGTAGTTTTTTCTGTTGTGTTACGAGCTCCTGGTGATGTCTTTTGGGTTGAACAATGCCCTAGCAGCGTTCATGTATTTGATTGACGGTGTATTCAGCCGTGTAATAAGTCCTTTGTTATTGTATTTATTTTTGGCATCCTGCTGTACTCTCGTAGCCAGGGATAGCATACTCGGCATTTGATGATGGTATTACAAGGGTATAGGGAGGAGAAGCTTTGTGCGATGTTCTCCAAGTGTGAATTTTTGGCTTAGTTCATTAGCATTCTAGGGACACGTGGTGTCTAGCGAAGGTATCTATGTGGTCAGACGAGTGTGAGTGGAGCTTCCAGAAGCTCAAGAATTCCTGGACCACAACTCCAGTGTTAGTATTGCCATCAGCTTCAGGTTCTTATACCGCTTATGGGATGTCTCGAGGGCAGGCAGTGGTTGTGTTCTACTGTAGGAAGGTATAGTGATTGTATGATAGCTATGATATTCGGAAGTGTATAGGGAGATAACATTTTGAGATTTAGCAGGTAGGGGTATCTCCTGCGGGTTGTCCTGAGGTGTGTGACCCTTATGTTTATTTGTAGTAAATTCTGTCTATAAGTAACTGATGCATGTTGCAATTGGAGGTTAGATCGCTTGTGGGAGTTGGCATGACCATCACAATGGTGGATGCGAGATTGGCAATTTATTTGAGTGTTAGATGGTTTGGGTCATATATGCTTATGGAGGATTTAGTTGAATCCCACCACAGCATGGTGGCAGTGATAATGTGTGGGCATAGTCTTGTTTGTCGTGATCCTTGGCTTTGAGCCAAGTGGGGGAGTTCGTTATTGATAATTTGATTACATGATTATGTGTTGTATTGGTTTCAGTTCGAGGTATATTGGTGAATCAGTTATGACCTGCAGAGGTGGAGTCTGGGAATGACTCGAGTAATGGAAATTTCTTCGATACAAGTTGTAATGTAATTTGCGGATAGTGGAATTCATTGTATGATAAAGTTGTACTGGTAAGTGTAGAATGTGAAATGTATGAGCGTGCCTGTTGCTTCAAAGGTGTGGATTACCTTCCTAGTATGTGGATTGCAAGCAGGGTCAAGTCGTTCTGTTTACTTGGTTAGTGTAATTGAAATTTCGTAGAGTAAATGGCGTTCGAGAATAGTTCAGACAGATTCAAGGTTATATGTAGCGATCGAGGATCTTCAAGGTGTGAGAAGGGCTAGAACTGATATTACGGGAAAATGTGTCAAGGCTTGTGGTGTATTTGCATTATCATAGATTCTATCCACCAGTATCAGGAAAGTGAAGCATTTGACGTTAAATTTGTAGGAAGTCTCTTCAGGGTAAGTATTTCTAATGTGGTGCATTTGGGGATAATTAAGGGAGTATTCAGGGGCCTGAGCCTTAGATGGTATTTTTTTATACTCGGGTTTCGTGCGGTGAGTCGGGATTGAGAAATATGGTATTATGGCAAAAAGAAGTATCAATTCGAAGGTAAGTCAGAAGTAACTTGAATAAATAGGACAGATTGGTAGTAAGTTGGATCGGGATAATAAGGGATATGGTTAGTTCTTTGGGTTTTTATAAGGTAATGAGTTGTTTCAGGTGTTTATTAGCAATTCTCTTGAAATTTGGTGGGATGCGTAGCTTGGTTGAGTTAGAGGGATTAAGTCCTGACGGTTTGGTGTTGTACAAGTGTGATTCGGGAGTTCTTAATGGTTTCTACCACGGTTGGAGATGTATATTTCTACGGCGTGAGGGCCAGGTGATGTATAGTGATTTTGTTTCTAGATGGGATCGAATGGAAAGTTCTTAGCTAGCTGGGTACGTAGTTGTTGTGGCTAAGAAGGGAGCATGAAGTTCTCATATTTATCATAGGATTGCATGGCGTATGCAGTATTTTGTGTATAATGGAAGTGGCATAAGTGAGGTCACGGTTCAGTTCTGGAAGGAAGGTCAGAACTGGCAGCTTCAGATGATTAGGTAAAGGATACCACTATTGGGTGGCTGGATGAGAGTATACATTCATTAAGGACAATGTGTTTAAGGCAATGTGTTGAATAAGGGTGCTTCATTGGTGTTACGACGCTCTTTTGTTGGATCGACTGCTAATATTCAAGGTTTCTTGGTGACACAGAGGAGTTATGGGCGTATCCCTCGCGGAATGATAAAGTATTAGGGGCGTGTTACACATTTGAGCGGTGGAATTGGGATCAGATATGGTAATTGTTGCGCCTCATGGATTTTGAGACTGGGAGTTTTCATGAACATATTATTTTTGTAGCTGTGAACTATGAGGATGCGAGCAAGCTAGTCAAGTGTTAGTATATGTCATACTTCAGTTATTATGAACGTTCGAAGAGTTATCTACCTGTTGTGGGTGACCAAAGTTGACTTAGAGTTATTGGTATGCCGGTATGGGTGTGTGGTCTGCACCGAGTCAGAATTGTTGACTCCGAAATGCTATTGTTGAGGGATGTACCATTTGATTGTCATTGAGCTTATTCGTTCTTTGGAGTGATCTATGAGTTAGCTTTCAGTTTTCGAGGAGTTGTGATCATTGGTTGTATATGCATAGGGTGCGGTCCTAATTGGGCTTATTAGGATTGAGACGTGTTGGTCACGTTATTGCTGGTTCGGGTGGCATGGTATTGTCCNATTTTTGAGCAACTGTTGTGGTTAGGAGTTATCGCTATGAGTGGTTGAGCCACGCGGTATATTATGTGATTTCATCTTGAGTTACGGATATGGGTTGATACAATGTGTTCAGACTATTTCAGCTTATAGTCGTGGAAATTTGAACTTGTAAATTATTTCAGAAGTGGAAACTTGGTTTTAAGGTCTATGGGTCAGGATTTGATAATGAAATTTCAGTTATGTTGTGT